>JAKSZT010053807.1:1130620-1169269 GCA_026826555.1 Tolypeutes matacus | reverse complement strand
AGTTCTTCTTCTCTTTGTCTTATTCTTTCTTTCTCATCCACGGCACCATTTTCACGGACCCAGAGCCTGACCGGCAACAAAAATATATGGGGGGGTGGCTGTGGCTCAAATGGTTGAGCTCCCACCTCCCACATGGGAGGTCCTGATATCAGTTCCTGGTGCCTTCTGAAAAATCAAAAACAAAATCAAATGAGAAAAACTAACTCAGGGAAGCCAATGTGTCTCAGTGGTTGATGGCTAGCTTCCCATATATAAGGTCTCTGGTTCAATCCCTGGCCTCTGGTTCCTCAAAAAAAAATGTGAGGCAGTGAATGCTGTGCTGAGTGGGAAATTGTAGCCCTAAATGACTACATTAAAAAAAGGAAAAGCTAAAATCAAAGACCTAAATGAACACTAGGAGGAACTAAAAAGAGAACAATAAACTAAACCCAAAACAATCAGAAGGAAGGAAATAACAAAAATCAGAGCAGAAATAAGTGGAATTTAGAACAATAAAAAATACAATAGAAAGAATAAAAAAAAAACAAATGTTACTTCTTTGAGAAGATCAATAAAATTGACAGTCCCTTAGATAGACTAACAAAAAAAAAAATAGAAGATGCAAATAAATAAAATCAGGCATGAAACGAGACTTTACTACTGACCCCAGAGAAATAAAGTGGGTCATAAGAAGAAATTATGAAAAACTTTATGCCAATTAGAAACCTAGATAAAATAGACAAATTCCTAGAAACACGTGAATGACATTTCATTGAGAAGAAATACAAGGTCTCAACAAGCCAATCATAATTAAAGAGATTGAATGAGTCATTCAAAAATCTCCCAACAAATAAAAGTCCAGGACCAGATGGCATCATAAGTGAATTCTACCAAACATTTTGAAAAGAATTAATGCCAATCTTGTTTAATCTCCAGCAAAAAAATTGAAGAGAGGGAAAATTAACCAACTCATTTTATGAAGCCAACATCACTCTAATACCAAAATCAGATAAAGAAACTTCAAGAATAGGAAAGTATAGACCAATCTGTCTAATGAATATATATGAAATATTTTCAACAAAATATTTGCAAATAAAATCCAAAAATATACTTAAATAATTATACACCATGATCAAATCGATATTATTTCTGTATGCAAGGTTGGTTCAACACATGAAAATCAATGAACATATTACACTACATTAACATATTGAAGGAGAAAAAGCACATGAGTATCTCAATTGATGCACAAAAAGGCATTTGATAAAATCCAGCATCCTATCTTGATAAAAAAAACTATGAAATACCAGAATAGTAAGAAAACTCCTTAACATGATACAGGGCTTATATGAAAGACCCACAGCCAACATCGTACTCAAACAAGAAAGTTTGAAAGGTTTTCCTCTAAGATCAAGCCCAAGACAAGGATACAAACTGTTACCATTGTTATTCAACAATGGGCTGGAAGTTCTAGCTAGAGAAATTAGGCCAGAAAAAAAAAAATGACATCCAAAGTGGAAAAGAAGTTAAACTCACTATTCATAGATGACATGATTCTATATTTAGAAATTTCTAAAATTTTATGAGAAAGTTACTAGAGCTAATAAATGAGTTCAGTAATGTGGCAGGATACAAGATCAGCATGTAAAAATCAGTAAAGTTTTTATATACTAGTGATGAACAATTTATGGAAAAAATCAAGAAAAAATTCTGTTTACAATAGCAACACAAAGAATCAAATATGTAAGAATTAATTTAACCAGAAATCTAAAGGACCTGTTCTAAGAAAACTACAAAACAAAGCTAAAAGAAATCAAGCCATATCAATATGAGGCTCTGAGATGGGCTTGTTAGATTTGTAGCTTCTTATTGGCCCCTCAAAAATCAGTAGTTAATCTTAGGGAAAGAGTAGGCTCCAAAAACTTGTTTCATTTTTATGGTTTCCATCAATTCCCAGATCTTGGCATTGTAATTGTCACTGTCTTATTAGGTTTTCAGGGTTTTTGAGAAATGTGTTTTATATTCTGCTCACTGATTTTGGCTGCTCATTGTTGGAATGTTTTTTCAAATTACCTAGACAGTTATTACAAATAGATTTGAATATAATATATATTATTGTCTTATATTCTTTAAAATTTTTAAAGTTTACATACAATAAAATGAATTATTTGGTGTAAAGTTCTATGAGTTTTAGCACTTACACAATTTTTGTAACCACCACAACAAACATGATACATAACAATGCCATTCACAATCCATCCTCCAAAATGTACTTTTGTTGGTTCTCTGTAGTCAAACTTTCTTCCACATGCCTAACATGTGGCAAACACTTCTCTGTTCTCCATCCCTTTGGCTTTATCTTTTCCAGAAAGTCATAGAAATATAATCATACATCATATAACCTCTTGAGAATGACTTATTTCATTTTTCATATTGCATAATTCATCCAGATAGTTGAATATTCCATGTAGTATTCCATTGCATGGCTATATCACAGTTAATTGCTGTATAAACTGTTAAATAATTTCTTGGTTATTTGCAATTTTTGGTAATTGTGAATAAAAGTGTTATACACATTTGTGTATGGGAGATTTAGTTTTTTCTAGTTTGGAGTAAATATGAATGATGTTGCTACAAATATTCAAGTACAGGCATTGGTATAGATATAGCTTTTCATTTCTCTAGGGTAGCTTCCAATAACTGAGACAGTTCGGCAAAATGGCGTCACCTTAAATACAGAAGAAGCAGCCAAACTGTTATCATAGTAGTTGTACCATTTAACATTCCCACCAACAATGAATAAAACATCCAATTTCTTTGCACTCTTGTCAATATTTGTTATTATCATTTTGTTTTCAGCTTAACCATTCTAATAAAAGAGTAGTGATATCTCATTATGGCTTTCATTTGCATTTCTCTGATAAATTATTTTCTTCTGTGTATATCTTATTTTATTGTCTGCTGAGATCTTTTGCCTAATTTTGATTGGGTTATTTGTTTCTTTATCAGGAATTATTATTTTATAAAATTTTATTGAAGTATTAATTCATACATGTCCATACATAAACAATAAGTGCATAGTAAAATTTGTGACCTGACAAAACAAACATACATATCATCATACAAAGCTCCCATACATCATCACACCTCCAACACCGTGCATTGTTGTGAAATTTTTTTTAACAACTAAGAAAGAGCATTATCAAAATATTACAACTAAATATAACCTATATCTTACATTTGGTGTATTTTTTCCCAAACTACCCAGTTATACCACCCTTTATTAGTATTATTATGTATTTGTTATAATTCATGAGAAAACATTCTCATATTTCTTCTCTTAACCACAGTCAATCTTCCACCACAGGATTTTATATATACATTTCATGATTTGCATAATTAATTCAAAATATACACTCAGTGGCTCTCATTTTCATCAAAGAGTTGTGCAATCATCACCTCAGTCAATTTTAGAACGTTTTCATTACTCCGAAATGAAAAAAAATCCCATAACCCCTTATATGCCACTATTGTTGACCATTAGAATTGATATCTTTTCCACCACTGTTGCAAAAATATTACAATATTGCTGTTAACTATCATTCATAAGTTACAATAGCGGCAAGTGTCCCATATATTACCACGGTCTTAACACTTTTTAGAAGAACATTCTTATATTTATATTAACCACAATCTTCATTCACCACAGGAAACAGTGTTATATTGAACCTAGATTACTGTCTTTCTTCCTTTCAAATGAGATTTATGTACACACACTACTCTTTCAGCCACAATAACATTTATAAATCATCAGTGTGATATACTCACTATGTGTTATTCTCAACTCTATTCATTTCCACATTTTTACAATAAATTTTATTAAAAATTCTACATACATTAAGAATCATGTCCTATTCTCAACCCTCATTCTCTCTCCTAGTAAATTATACTCTAGAGATTACCTCTGTGAGCTTACTCATCACATTTAGTTCATATTAGTGGGGCCATACAATATTTGTCTTTTTATGTATGTCTTATTTCACTCAACATAATATCTTTAAGGTTCATCCAGGTTGTCATATGCACCCTGACTTCATTGCTTCTTACAGCTGAATAGTATTCCAAGTATGTATATACCACATTTTGCTTAGCCATTAATCACTTGGTGGACACTTTTGCTGATTCCAGATTTTAGCAATTGTGAATAAGGTTGCTATGAAATTAGGTATGAAAAATGTCAGTTCACATCCTTTCTTTAAGTTCTTCTATATATATATTCTTAGTAATGGGATTTATAGATCACATGGAATTTCTATATTCAGCTTCTTGAGATAATAAACTATCTTCCACAGAAGTGGCACCATTCTGCATTCCTACCAACAGTGAAAGAATGTTCCTGTCTCACCTCATCCGCTTCAGCGCTTGTAGTTATCTGATTTCTAAATAATGGCCATTCTATAAGGTGGAAATGGTATCTCATTGTAGTTTTGAACTGCATTTCCCTAATGGTTAGGGATGTTGTACACTTTTTTCATGTGCATTTTTGCCTTTTGTATTTCATCTTTGGAAAGAAGTCTCTTCAAGTGTTTTGCCCATTTTTAAATTGGGTTGCTTGTCTTTTAATCACTGAGTTGTATGATTGTTTCATATAACATGGAGATCAAATTGCTTTCGTATATATGCTTCCTAAATATTTTCTCTCATTGAGTAGGATACCTTTTTTACTTTCTTGTCTAAGTCTTTTGAAAAATGAAAGTGTTTACTTTTAAGGAGGTACCATTTGTGTATTTTTTCCTTCATTGCTCGTGTTTTTGGGTGTAAGGTTTAAGACATTACTGCCTACTATAAGGCATTGAAGAAGTTTCCTGACATTTTCATTGAGGAGTTTTATGGTTGCTACTTTTATATTTAGGTCTTTGATCCATTTTGAGTTAATTTATGTATAAGGTGTGAGATAGGGGTAATCTTTCTTTCTTTTGGTATGGATATTCTGTTTTCCGAGCACAATTTTTTAAATAGATGATTCTGGGCCAGCTATCTGGACTTGACAGCCTTGTGAAAAATCACTTGACCATAGATGTGAGGGTCTATTTCTGAGTTCTCATTTCAGTTCCATTGGTCAACATATCTATCTTTATGGCAGTACCAAGTGTTTTTTTTTTTTTTTATCACTGTAGATAAGTAATATACTTTAAAGTCAGGAAGAGAGAGTTCTCCAAATTTGTTCTATATTTCTAAGGAAATTTTTGGCTATTCAGGACCCCTACCATTCCAAATAAATTTGATAATTGGCGATTCCACTTCTGCAAAAAGGCTGTTGAGATTTTTAATGGGATTGTGTTGAATCTCTAAATCAGTTTGCGTAGAATTGACACGTTAATGATATTTAGTCTTCCAATCCATGAGCATGGAATATCTTTCCATTTATTGAGGTCTTCTTTGTTTTCTTTTAGCAATTTTTGTAGTTTTCTGAATACAGGTTTTTATGTCTTCACTTAAGTTTATTCATAAATATTTTATTTTTTATTTGATAACTTAAATAGAATATTTTTTTCTGATTTTCTCCTCAGATTACTCATTAGTAATGATAGAAATGCTACTGATTTGTACCTTTTAACCTTATATCTCACAACTTTGGTGAAGTCCTATAGTTTTTCTTTCAGCTTTGCTGTGGATTTGAGGGGATTTTCTTGATATAGGATTATATTATCAGTGAACAGAGAAAGTTTACTTCTCCCTTTCCTATTTGGGTGCCTTTTATTTCTCTTTCTTGTCTATTTGCTCTGGCTAGAACTTATAGTAAAATATTGAAAAGCATTGGTAACAGTGAGCATACTTGTCTTATTCCCGATCTCAGCAGGAATGCTTTCAGTATTTCATCACTAAGTAAAAGGTTAACTGTGGGTTTTCATATGTGCATTTTTTATTTTTTTTTATTTTTTTATTTTTATTTTTTATTGTGGGTAAAAATCAAAATTTCCACAATACACACTAACATCCGCAAAACGATACACAAACATACATGCATATATGTGCACCTGCCCACAAAAATGCCACCTATATATATATTTACAAATATATTTCAAGAGGTGCCTAGACCACCCAAAACACTACACGGAACCCAACAGGACCCCCACGCCGCCCACCTCCCACACCCCCCACCACACCCCACACAAACATCCCCCACAAGTGTGGCCCACCAACCCCAATGGACCCACACATCCCGGGGCCCCACCACCAACCACAGACCACAGCTCACACCACAGACCATATGTGCATTTTACCATGTTGTAAAATCTTTCTCTTATACATATGTTTTGTATATTTTTATCAAAAAAAGATGCTGTGTTTTTACATATTCCTTTTCTGCATGAATAGAAAAGATCATGTGATTTCCTTTCTTCAATTTATTAATGTGGTTTATTACAATAATTGATTTTCTTGTGGTGAACCAACCTTGCATACCAGCAATGCAACCCACTTGATCATGGCTGTATAATTATTTTAATATGCATTTGGATTCATTTTCCATGAATTCTGTGGAGAAATTTGAATCTATATTCATTAGATAATTGGAATTGGTGTGATGAAGTCTTCTATTTCTTCTAAGGGCAGTGTAGGCTGTTCATGTGTTTCTAGAAATTTGTCCATTTTGTCTAGTTCATTGACGTCCAGTTGTTCATAGTCTTATTATCTTTTTTATTTCTGCAGGGTCAGTGATTGCTCTGTGGATTATATATTTACATATATATGCATATACATTTTCACACTATTTAGAGTTAATAATTTACAACTTTAATAAATTACAGAAACTTTACTAACTTAGAAGTCTATTTATTGGGAGGCAAGATGGCATCGGTTTAGGAGGACACTCACTGACTCACTCTCTGAGGATGGCTGATTAGGGAAAGGGTCTTGCCCAGGGGTCTGTGCTGTGGGAGCATGGAGCAAGAAACTTGGGGACATCTATCTGGAGGGAGCTCGATGGCATGGATTGCTCGGGAGAGATTCGTGAGTTTTAACCCTGCCTGTGGTGGTTAACACAGACTGCTGAGCCCTGCACTCAGAGAACAAGGCTGGTTTGAGCCGTGACACCCACTGGCAACCCTGTGAGAGGGAGCAATCTCCAAGAGTGGGAGGGTTCTGGCAAAGGGTTTTGAGGGGTTTCCTTTCTGTGGATTTGGCTGCCAGGAATCCCTTGCAGCTTTGGGGAACAAAATATCTGGCTTGAATCAGCACCAGGCAGAGGAGAGTGGCAAATCTGCTGAGGAAGTTGATTTACGTAGCAGCCCAGGGATAAACCCCAACTCCCGCCGGCAACCTGGTGAGAGGGAGCATTCCCTGAGAGTGGGAGGGTTCTGACAGAAGGTGGAGAGGGGTTTCCTTTCTGTGGATTTGGCTGCGTGGACTCCTCAAAGCTTTGGGGAGCAGATAAGCTGGCTTGAAACAGCACCAGGCTGAAGAAAAAGGCTAATCTACTGAGGAAGCCTGATTTACCCAGCAGCCTGGTGACACTGAGGCTTGGCTCCAGAGGGGGTGGAGTCAGCCAATTTTATCGTTCTGCACTGACAAACATCAGAGCTTCAGCTCCCCTGAGGAGGCCAGGAAATGGGAGGTATTGATTAGTTTCCATGAACCTAGTTAGTGTCCCCTCGGTTAAGAGGGTGGTCTAGAAAAGGACTTCTTTTGAGTCCCTTATTTTGCCAAAAAAGAAAAATACAGTCACTTTAAAAAATAAAAAAATGGATTTTTCTTTTAATTTAGTTTAATAGCTAAAATCTGCTTCAACACCCTGCAGATACAACCTTGCAGGGCAATTGATTGATAAACACAAGCAAGCTGAGAGGTTACACAAGGGCCCAAGAAGGAACACTGTACTTCCTTAGCTTTGTTTGACTGCTTGTTTGTGTGGTTGTTTGGTTTTTCTCTGTTTATTTGTTGTCTCTTGCTTTTCTTTCTTCTTTCCTCACCCCCTTCTTTTTTTTCTTTCTTTCTTTATTTTTTTATTTTTTTTTAAATTAGGTGCTGCTAGCTTGTCTCTTCTTTGCTGTGATTCTTCTTCAGTGATTTCCCATTCTCTGTCTATATTTATTTTGTTTCCCAAGCTATCTCTTTTCCTTCCTTCATCTTTCTGCCTTCCGTTCTCTGTTGTCCTCCTTACATACCACATTTTTTCATTAGCCCACAACTTAAGGGTGTCAATTTCTATTCTATATATTCTGTTTACTTCTTTTTTTATTAATATTAACTTTTTCCTTTCAGTGCATTCTTTACTCTTTCTCTCCCTCCTCATCATTCTAGCCTTTTAAATCATTATATATATATTCCTCTGTTTGGTTGCCCAGGCCATGGTAGGTACTCTACTTTTTTTCCTATTACTCTACATTGCCTACGTGAGTTAAATATTCATTTCACTAAGTTTTATATGACCCCTCTTCTAACTTTTATCAATATTATTATGATCCTTCTTCCTTTCTAACATCTTTCAATTTCTCTGGCCCTAATCTTTTGCCTTCAGGGGAACATAGAAAGAAGCAAGGAAATAAAATAAGAAGAAAAACTGTCAAAGAGAAAACTTAACACACACACAGAACCACCCGCTAAATAAAACTCTAGAGCAGAGAGAGAAGCTAATCAACTGAATAAATCCATCAAGATAAAATGATGACTAGAAGGTAACAAAAAATTTCAAGCTACACTGAGAAAAAGGAAGACATGGACCAGTCCAATGAACAAATTAAAAACCAGAAAGAGATGCAGAACATTTAACAATTAATCAAAGCATTCCAAATAAGTATCATGGATCAATTTAATGAAGTGAAGGAAGAGCTTAAGGATATTAAGAAGACATAGTGAAGAAATTGTAAACATACATAAAAAGATAACAGATATGATGGTTATCAATGACACAATCCAAGAAATCAAAAAGACGCTGGAGTCACATAACAGCAAATTTGAACAGACAGAAGAAAGAATTAGTGATGTGGAAGACAATACAGCTGAATTCAAACAGATAGTAGAACACGTAGACAAGAAGATAGAAAAAATCTAGCAGTGACTCAGGGATTTAACTGACAACACAAAACGCACAAACATACGCATTATGGGAATCCCTTAAGGAGAAGAGAAGGGTAAGGGAACAGAAGGAGTGTTGAAGGAAATAATGGCTGAAAACTTCCAAACCCTTTTGAGAGAGATGGATGTGCAGATCCAGGAAGCACAGTGCACCCCAAACAGTATAAATCCCAACAGGCCATCTCCAAGACATATCCTTGTCAAAATGTCCAATGCTCAAGACAAAGAGAAAATACTCAAGGCAGCAAGAGAAAAGAAAACCATCAAATACAACAGAAGACAATAAGATTAAGTGCTGATTTCTCAGCTGAAACCATGGAGGCAAGAAGACAGTGGTATTACATAGTCAAAATTCTAAAAGAAAAAAACTTCCAGCCATGAATTCTCTATCCAGCAAAACTGACATTCAGTAATCATGGAGAGTTCAAAATATTCACAGATAAACAGAAATTAAGAGAGTATGCCAATAAGAAACCTGCACTTCAAGAAATACCAAAGGAAGTTCTACAAGATGAAAGGAAAAAACAAGGGAGAGAGAGTTGGAGGAGAGTTTAAAAACAACTAAAAACACAAAAACAGAAACAAAACAACATATGACATACATTAACCTAAAGAAAATATGGCTGAAGTGGGAAATTTGTTGCGAGTCATAACATGGAATGTTAATGGATTAAATTCACCACTCAAGAGACACAGATTGGCAGAATGGATAAGGAAATATGATCCATCTATATGCTGTTTACAAGAAACCCACCTTCAACCGAAGGATTCAAGGATGCTGCAAGTGAATGGCTGGAAAACAATCTTACATGCTAACAATAGCCAAAAAAGGGCAGGGGTAGCTATCCTAATATCAGAAAAAAAATATTTTAAATGCAAAACTACTGTAAGAGACAAAGATGGACACTAAATATTATTAAAAGGAGTAATCTCTGAAGAAGAGAGAACATTCATAAACATTTATGCACCTAATCAGGGTGCCTCAAAATACATAAGGCAAACCCTGAAAAAACTAAGTGGAGAAATAAATGCCTCTAATTATAGTGGGGGGTTTTAATACACCATTATCACCATTAGACAGAACATCTAGACAGAGAATCAAATAAGAAGCTGATGACTCTGAACAATACATAAGAGGACCTGGATTTAATAGACATATACAGTACACTACACGCAAATACAGCAGGATTTACATTATTCTCGAGTGCACATGGATCATACTCCAAGATAGATCACATGCTATGCCACAGAACAACTTTCAATGAATTCAGTAAGATTGAGATTATACAAAATAATTTCTCTGACCACAATGGAATGAATTTGGAAATCACTAAGGGCCAGAGAAACAGATTAGGCACAAAGATATGGAAGTCAAGCAACACACTCTTAGACAAACAGTGGGTCAAGGAGGAAATCTCAAAAGAAATCAGTAACTAACATGAAACTAATGAAAATGATAACACAATATATCAAAACCTATGTGATGCAGCCACAGCTGTCCTGAGAGGGAAGTTCATAGCCATAAATACATATATTAAAAAAGAAGAAAGAGCTAAAGAAGAACTAACTGCACACTTGGAGGAATTGGAAAAACAAAAACAAATTAAACCTAAAGGAAGTAGAAAGAAGGAAATAACAAAAATTGGAGCAGAACTAAATGCAATCGAAAATAAGAAAGCACTAGAAAAAATAAACAAAAGCAAAAGCTGGTTCTTTGAGAAGACCAATAAAATTGAAAAACCCTTAGCCAGACTAACAAAGGAAAACAGAGAACAGATGTAAATACACAAAATAAGGAATGAGCAAGGGAATATCACTACTGACCACACAGAAATAAAGAATATCATAAGAGGATTCTTTGAAAATATATATGCCAAAAAAGAATAATTTAGAGGAAATGGACAAGTTTCCAGAGAGTCACAAACAGTCTACACTGTTGAAAGAAGAAATTGATGAACTCAACATTCCAATTACAAGTAAAAAGATAGACTCAGCCATCAAAAATCTCCCAACTAAGAAGAGCCCAGGAACAGATGGCTTCACAGCTGAATTCTACCAAACATTCTAGTAAGAGCTAACACCAATCCTCCTTAAGCTCTTCCAGAAAAAAATAGAAGTAGAAGGAATGTTGCCTAGTTCATTCTATGATGCAAACATTATCCTAATAACAAAAACAAAGATACCACAAGGAAGGAAAGTTACAGACCAATTTCTCTAATGAACCTAGATGCTAAAATCTCAACAAAATACTTGCTAATTGCTAGCAACAATATATCAAAAGGGTTATACACCATGACCAACTGGGTTTCATCCCGGGTATGCAAGGATGTTCCAATATAAGAAAATCAATCAATGTAATACACCACATAAACAGATTGAAAGAAAAAAAACATGCTATCATCTCTATAGATACAGAAAAAGCATTCGACAAAATACAGCACTCTTTCCTGATAAAAACACTGCAAAAGATAGGAATAGAAGGAAACTTTCTGAATATGATTATGGGTATATATGAAAAACCCAAAGCTAACATCATCTTCAATGGTGAAATCCTAAAATCCTTCCCTCTGAGATCGGGAACAAGAGAAAGATGCCCACTATCACCACTCGTATTTAACATTGTCTTAGAAATACTTGCTCGAGCACTGAGGCAAGAAAAACATATAAAAGTCATTCAAATTGGAAAAGAAGAAGTAAAAATTTCATTATTTGCAGATGACATGATCTTATACATAGAAAGCCATGAGAAATCTATAACAATGCTGCTAGAACATATAAAAGAGTTTACTAATGTCGCAGGCTATAAGATCAATGTTCAAAAATCAGTAGCATTTCTGTACACCAATAAGTAGCAATCTGAGGAGGAAATAAAGAAAAAAAATACCATTTACAATAGTAACTAAAAGAATCAAATACCTAGGAATAAATTTAACTAAAGATGTAAAGGACTTATATACAGAAAACTACACAACACTGTTAAAGGAAATTAGAGAAGCCTTAAGTAAATGGAAGAATATTCCTTGTTCATGGATAGGAACACTAAACATCATCAAGATGTCTATCCTACCGAAACTATTCTACACATTTAATGCAATCCCAGTAAACATCAACACTGTATTTTTTTTAAGGAACTGGAAAAACTAATTACAAAATATATTTGGAAAGGTAAGAATCCTGAATTGCCAAAGACATATTGAAAAAGAAAAATGAAGTTGGAGGTATCACATTACCTGGCTTTAAAACATACTACAAAGCAACAGTACTCAAAACTGCATGGTATTGGCACAAGGATAGACATACTGACCAATGAAACTGAATTGAGAATTCTGATATACATCTTCACATATGCAGTCATCTGATTTTTGACAAGGCCACCAAGCCCACTCAGTTGGGAGTGAATGGCCTCTTTAACAACTGGTGCTTGGAGAACTGGATATCCATATCCAAAAGAATGAGAGAGGAATACCATCTCACACCTTATACAAAAATCAACTCAAGATGGATCAAAGATCTAAATATAAGAGCCAAAATTATAAAGATCTTAGAAGATAATGTGGGGAAGCATCTACAGGACCTTGTAATAGGAAATTGTTTCATGAACTTCACACCCAAAGCATGACCAGCAAGAGAAAAAATAGATAAATGGGATCTCCTTAAAATTAAAAATTTTTGCACCCTCAAAGGACGTCACTAAGAAAATAAGAAGGCAGCCTAACCAATGGGAGAAAATATTTAGCAACCATATATCTGATAGGAGCCTAATATCGTGCATTTATAAAGAAATCTTACACCTCGAAAATAAAAAGACAAACAACCCATTTTCAAAATGGGCACGTGACCTGAAAAGACACTTCTCCAAGGAAGAAATGCAAATGGCTAAAAATCGCATGAAAAAATGTTCAACATCGCTAGCTATTAGGGAAATGCAAATCAAAACTACAATGAGATACCATCTTACACCCATCAAAATGGCAGCTATTAAATAAACAGCAGACTGTAAGTGTTGGGGAGGATGTGGAGGAATAGGAACCCTCATCCACTGCTGGTGGGATTGTGGAATGGTGCAGCCACTGTGGAGGACAGTTTGACAGTTCCTCAGAAAACTAACAATAAATCTTCCGTATGATCCAGCGAATCCACTGCTAGGTATATACCCAGAAGAATTGAAAACAAAGACATGGACAGATATATGCACACCAATGTTCATAGCAGCATTGTTCACACTTGCCAAAAGTTGGAATCAGCCCCGGTGCCCATCAACAGATGAATGGATAAACAAAATGGAGTACATACATACAATGGAATATTATTCAGCTGTATGAAGGAATTAAGTGCTAACCCACGGAATAACATGGATGAATCCTGAAGAACTTATGTTGAGTGAAGCAAGCCAGGCATTGAAGGATGAACAGTATATGACCTCACCGATTTGAATTGTGGAAAGTGAGCAGTCTCTGAGAACCATTGTCTGAAACATAGATTAACAAGGGAGAAAAAGAGAATAGAAGGTTTTGAGCCATCGCCCATGTGGACATAATCTATGGTAAAGTGATAGAGTATAGTTGCATATTGAAGGATAGGACAGGTGGTTAGTGATATTACTGGGTTTGGTGGTGCAGGGTTGACAGGTGGGTAGATTAGGAAGGATGGGTTAGAATGCCTAGGATACTGCAGGGAGAGATGTGAGGGGGACTAGGTGAACATGGGATTTGTGGGTATGATGTTGAAAGTGCAGGAGTGGGAATGCACTTATGGCAATATGAAAAGGTAGTGTCACTGGCTTAGGGTTTAGGTTGGGGGCGCATTCAGGACAAGGTGCATCTGGAGTAGGCTTCTGGGGAGTGTGTGAATGTTCATCCTGTCATAATGTATTGTGTCAGGGAATGAAAACCCACATGGTGAATGGGAAATAGATGGACCCCCATTTTTGGGAGGACCAATAAATCCAGAAACAGACAGGTGGGTGTCTCTTAGGAGCAAGGTGGATCCTAATAGGGGAGGATAATCAGCGCGTCAAGACCTCTTGTTGCATGTAACTATGAATCTTGTCATCCAATGAGTCAAGACAGGGGAGTGTTATGTGTCCCAGGAGGATGGGGAGAGGAAGAAACAGAAAAGATCAAACAGGGAGTATTTAGTGGTTATGGGAAATGTTTTTCATTGCCTAACAGTAATGGACACAGGACATGGTAAATATCATCAAAAATTATTAAACTGTACATCTAAATTGTAAGCTATATTGTAAACCATTGACAATGTTTAGTAGATAAGTTTCACTATCTGTATAACAGTTATAACAATGCTACCAGCCACATAAAAAACCTTTTAATATGGGGTGAGGAAAGGGGAAGGAGGTTGAGTATATGAGAGTCTCTAGCATTCTGTGTGTGACTTGGCTGTGACCTAAAACTTCTTTGAAAATTAAATGAAAATTTGGGAGACACTGGGGAGTGAGAGGGGGAAGGTGCCATGGTATAGACTGGACACCTGATAATGCAGTGATAAAAGGAAATAATAATTTTTTTTTAATTTTTAAATTTTTTTTGTTTTTTTTTTTTTCCATTTTTTGAATGTCCCAATCCTTTAATTTTATTTTTAGGTTTTTTTTTTTTTTCTGAGTTTCCATGTATTTTTCTCCTATATTTGAGCTTATCATTATTATTTCATTTTCCTATTAATTGTATTTGGCTATTCTATGGGCTTCATCTTCAAGAAGATTTACATCACAGAAGTGTTACAACAGGGGCAGGAGAGGATCATTGGTGGGGGCATGTCTGCGATGGGGATTTCATGGGAGGAAGTTCACCTGAATATACATGAAAGATATATAAAATTGTTCAAATGATCAAGGGGTGGGACATGGTCACAGTGGGTAGACAATCGCTCAGTAAATGAGGGAATACTGAATTCCCAATCTGGAGAATTCTGCCACATTCTAAAAGGGAGCAGCAACAGTCCCCCGACTGCAGGAGCAGTGTTGGGCAAAGAAGGATGGTCCACTGATAGGTTCTTGTTATTGATGACTTGCCTTACAAGTCTTTGCTCTTGTAATTGAAACTTAGCCTACTCTTATGGGGTGCCTAAGGGTGCCACCTGAGAGCCTCCTTGTTGCTCAAATGTGGGCTCTCTCTAAGCCAAACTCAGCATATGTATGCATTACCTTCCCCCCAGCATGGGACATGACTCCCAGGGATAAGCCTACCTGGCAATGAGGGATTAATACCAAGTGCCAATTGGCAAAACGACTGGAAAAAGACCTTGAATAAAATGGGGAAATGGTAAAGACAAATGAGTTCATGTAGCTAAGAGTCTTCAAAGATTGTTGGGAGGTCATCCCAGAGGTAACGCTTATGCACACCTCAGTAGGATCTCATAGTACACCAAAATGGATATCGCCCCACACAGAGGGGCTCCTGAGGGCTCTGGAGTCACCCAGGTCCTATATAAGGGAGGATAGCTCCAGAGATTGATGCCTTATGAGCAGGCTCTACTTTGGAATCTGTGCTCCTGAGAGTGACAGAGTTGGACTCAAATAAGTCCTCCCTGCACATAGTCCCTTCTATTCAAATCCATGTATGAAGCTGGAGTTTGTAGAGTTACTTTCAGAAACTGGAGCCTTTGGCCTGCCCATGTGCCAGCTGTGCTTGGAATCTCAGTGGAGCTGCAACTCCTACTCTACAGCTCAATGGCCTTATCCAAGTCACCTGGTAAGAGATGATGATGGACAATGGCCATCCCAGGAAATGGAGAGAGCCTGCAGCTACAGGCAGGATAATCCCATCCACCTTATCCATGGGATATAAGCTCCTTTTCACTTGGAGGTGGAGTGGACATCACCATCCCAAACCCCTCAGGATTGGGGGAAGAGCTATGGACTACAGTTTACTTAAAAGTATTCTGTTGTAGACATATTGTGATTCAAGCAATGGAAGAAATTACAACAGTGAGGTGGAGCCAGTGGCCACTGTATGCTTTCAGGGCAGGGAAGGGAAAAGCAGTTGTAATACAGGGGCTTTTTCAGGACTTGAGAATTATCCTGAGTGACACTACAACGACAGATATAGGCCATTTTACATCAGCTTATAACATGCAGAACTCTGTGGGAGAAAGTGTGGCCTACAATGTGAACTATGGTCCATGCTTAGTGGCAAAGCCCCAGGATGTGTATATCCACTGCAGGTGATGTGCCAGACTAATGAAAGATGTTTATGTGGGATGTTATGGGAGGTGTGGGAGGTGGGGAACATGGAAATCCCTGTAATTTTGGGGTAACATTTATGTAATCTAAGCATCTTTTAAAACATAAGAAAAAAAGAAGTCTCTTTATCCACCTGCCTTTATGCTATTTTCTCATATGAATTATATCTACATACATTAATACAAACTAGAGAAAATATTATATTTTTCACTTTAAAATTGACATACATATATTTTACAAGTTCATACAGCATAAAATAGTGTATTATTTACAATTCATTTCATCTTCTTTTATTCCTAAATTTCTATTTACTTTATTTTTTTTCTTCCACATTATTTTTTTTAAATCAAAAAGAATTTATTGAATAAATTTTAAAAGTATCAACAATGTTCTCTGCATTAAAATAATACATTTTGAGCCTATATTTATCTTATATATCTACTAAAACCAGTGCGTGTAGGTGTCCTGGCAATAGCTAGTTTTCCTTCCTCTGATAATGTCTTTAATTTGCATTAATTCTTGTAGAATATTGTAATGGAAGTACAATTATATTGACAATTCTTTTCCTGCAGCACTGAAAAAAAATGTTACACTGCCATTTTCCAGTTTCCATGCTTTATGGTGAGAAATCATCAATCACATTATACTTTCCATATATGTAATGTTCCTCTCTAGTTGCTTTTAAGATATTTTCATCTTTGCAATTCAGCAGTTGTATTATTATGTATTTGGTAATGATTTGAATACATCCTTTTTGTAGTTTCTGAGCTTCATGGAACTGAAAATTTATGTCTTTCACAATATTTGAGAAGTTTATGCACATTATTTCTCCAAGTACTTTTTGGAACCAATAACTAGTATTTTTCCTTCTGGGACTCCAATGAGAATCCAAATAAATGGATGTAAGATCTTTTGATATTGTCACACATATTCCTGAAGAACTATTCATTTTTCATAATTTTTGTGGATTTTCAGGTTGGAAACTCTTTATTGATCCATCTTCAAGTTCACTAAGTCTTTTGTCTGTTCTTTCCATTCTGTTTTTGTGTCCCTCCAGTAAAATTGTTTTCTTGTTTTACTTTACAGTCCTAAAATTCCCACTTGATTATCTATTATCAAATCACTCTTTTTTGCTGGGAACAATTTTCTAATCTTTTTAAGAGGGTTTGACCTTACTTGATAGAGTTTACACAAAATAACTTCTTTAAAGTCTGTCTAATAATTCCAACATCAAGGTTAACTCAAGTTTGGTGTCTGATGACTCTCTTATCCTAATAGAGTAGTTTATGTTTCTCTGGTTCTTTATATGTCAGGTAATTTAGAACTGTATCCTTGACAGTTTGAATATTATGTTAGGAGGCTTTAAGTCATACTAAAATTTTCTGAAGACTGATTATTTTTATTGTTTTTGTTTTAAAAAGAAATAAACTGCTTAAGTTCATACTACAAGTCCTGGCTCCCTTCTGTGGGCTGCATTGCCAATTTCTTCTGGGTTTGCAAAGATTTCTCAATGATATTCTGCTCCTCCTTATGTATACCCTACCCTGCGGCCAGTCTGGAATATGGGCAGTGGTCAAAACAGTAGTCTAGCTCTCAAACAATTTCGTATTATGTTCATTACAGTTAGTTTCATGCAGGCACAGTTCAGGGGTGGATCAAGGATATAATACAGAGATTTAAAGAATCATTTTCTGGGATGAGTCTTGTCCACCATCAAAATTTTGTTGGTTGTCCAGGGCAAGCCCAAAGAATTGAGGATTAGAAGATGGTAACAACTGCTGGGATTCAGGGCTCAACCAGCATATGAACAGTCTGAAAATTTAAGTCTATGATGAATATATTTAATTGGTGTATTGACAATTATAGTTTCAAATAAAAGGAGCAGAAAATCATGAGTAGGGGATTTAAAAATGATTATAGAATGAGTTAAGAATTGTTCCTTCTACTTCTATTTTTTCAAAAGAGATTAAGCAGCATTTTTGTTTGTTCTTTCTGGAATGTTTGGTATTCACCTGTGAAGCTGTCTGTTCCTGGGCTTTTCTTAGTTGGGAGGT
Source organism: Tolypeutes matacus (assembly GCA_026826555.1). NCBI lineage: Eukaryota > Metazoa > Chordata > Mammalia > Cingulata > Chlamyphoridae > Tolypeutes > Tolypeutes matacus. The sequence goes on along the minus strand of JAKSZT010053807.1, from coordinate 1,150,963 downwards.
TTTTGATGACTGATTCTATCTCTTTACTTGAGATTGTTCTCTTGAGATCATGAATTTCTTCTTTTCTCACTGTAGGCTGCTTGAGTGTTTCTTGGAATTTGTCTGTTTCCTCTATATTATCCTTCTTGTTGGCATACAATTTTTCAAAGTATCCTCTTATAATTCTCTTTATTTACATGGGGTCAGTGGTGATATCCCCTTTCTCATTTCTTATTTTGTGTATTTCCATCTTCTCTGTTTTTTTTCTTTGTTAGTCTGGCTAATGGTTTGTCAAATTTATTTATCTTCTCGAAGAACCAGCTTTTGGTTTTATTTTTTTCTAGTGCTTTCTTATTTTCTATTTCATTTAGTTCTTTTTTAATCTATGTTATTTCCTTCTTTCTACTTCCTTTCGGGTTGGTTTGTTGTTCTTTTTCTATTTCCTTCAGGTGTGCAGTTAGGTCTTCAATTTTAGCTCTTTCTTCTTTTTTGATATATCCATTTATGGCTATGAATTTCCTTCTCAGGACAGCTTTTGGTGCATCCCATAGGTTTTGATATGTTGTGTTGTCATTTTCATTCATTTCAAGGTAGTTATTGATTTCTTTTGAAATTTACTCCTTGACACCATGTTTTTCTAAGAGCTTGTTGTTTACCTTCCATATCTTTGTACCTTATCTGGTTCTCTGACCCTTACTGATTTCCAGATTCATTCCATTATAGTCAGAGAAATTACTCTGTATAATTTCAATCTTTCTGAGTTCATTTAGAATTTTTCTGTGGCCTAGCATGTGGTCTATCTTCAAGAAAGATCCATGTGCACTCCAGAAGAATGTATATTCCACTGTATTTGGGTGTAGTGTTCTGTATATGTCTATAAGGTCCAGATCCTCTAATGTATTATTCAGAGTCTTTATTTCATTATTGATCCTTGGTTGAGATGTTCTGTCTAATGGTGATAATGGTGTATTAAAGTCCCCCACTATAATTGTAGAGGCATCTATTTCTCTAGTTTCTCCAGTGTTTGCCTCATGTATTTTGAGAGGCCCTGCTTAGATGCATAAATGTTTATTATTGTTCTTTCTTCTTGAAAAATTACCCCTTTTATTAATATACAGTGTCCATCTTTGTCTCTTACAATGGTTTCACATTTAAAGTCTCTCTTGTCCGATATTAGTATAGCTACTCCTGCCTTTTTTTTTTTTTTTTTTTTTTTGGTTATTGTTTGCTTCTACAATTGTTTTTCAGCCATTCACTCTCAGCCTCCTTGAATCCTTAGGTCTAAGGTGCGTTTCCTGTAGACAACATATAGATGGGTCATATTTCCATATCCATTCTGTCAATCCGTGCCTCTTGACTTGTGAGTTTAGTCCATTAACATTCATTGTTATTACTATCAAGGAATTACTTACATTAGCCCTATTTTCTCTGGTTTTATGTATGTTATACATTGTTTTTATTTCTCCTTTTGTCTGTTTAGTTTTTCTTACCCTCTCCTCCAACTCTCTCTCTCCTGTTTATTTCCTTTCAAGCTTCAAAACTCCCTTTAGTATTTCTTGAAAGGTAGGTTTCTTATTGGCATGCTCTCTTAATTTCTGTTTATCTGTGAATATTTTGAACTCTCCATCATTTTTGAATGCCAGCTTTGCAGAATAGAGAATTCTTGGCTGGAATTTTTTTTCTTTTAGTACCTTGACTATGTCATACCACTGCCTCTTTGCCTCCATGGTTTCAGATGAAAAATGAGCACTTAATCTTATTGAGCTTTCCTTGTATGTGATGGTTCTCTTTTCTCTTGCTGCCTTCAGTATTTTCTCTTTGTCTTGAGAATTGGACATTTTGACAAGTGTATGTCTTGCAGTAGGCTTGTTGGGGGAAAAGGTAAAGATAAATGAGTGTTTATGGCTAAGAGACTTCAAAATGAGTCAGGAGGTCATCAGAGAGGTAATGATTATGCATGTCTCAACAGGATCTCATAGACGGCCAAGATAGATACCACCCCAAAGAGTGGGGATCCTGAGGGCTCTGGAGACACCCAGGACCTATGGTCATGGCAGGTAGCTCCAGAGTTTGGTGCCTTGCCAGTGACCCTACTATGGAATTGTGCTCCTGAGTATGACAAAGTTGGACTCAGATGCAATTTCTCTACACATGCCTCTTCTGTCCCTTTTATTTGAACCTATACTTGGTGCTGGAGTTTATAGGTGTACGTCCAAGAGGCTTTAATCTCTGGGCCATCCATGTGCCAGCTGGGCCATGAAATTCAACAGATTTGCTATACCTACTCTTCAGGTCATTGGAGTCACCCTGGACAACTAACAAGGAGATGATGATGGACAACAACCAACCCCAGGAACTGAGAGAGTCTACAACTGCAAGCAAGAGAGTTCCATCCTTCTGCCCCATGGGATCAAGGTCTCCTCTCAATTAGAAGTGTACTGGGCAGCACCATGCCTGAGTCCTCAGGATTGGGTAGTGAACTATGAACCAGAGTGGTATTCTCCTATGGACTTGTTGTGATTTTAGCAATGGAAGAAACTTTTTCATTCATGTGGAGGCAGTGGCCACAGGAGTTTCAGAGGGCCAGAAGAGGGAAATACAGGTGAAATGTGGGGGCTTTTTGGGGACATGGGAATTTTCCTGAATGGCATTGCAATGACAGATACAGGCCATTGTATGTCTTGCCATAACCTGCAGAATTGTGGGGGAGAGAGTGTAAACTACAATGTGAACTGTAATCCATGCTTAGTGGCAGTACTCTAAAATGTTTTCATCAGTTGTAATGAATGTACCACACTAATGAAGGATGTTGTTAATATGGGAAAATGTGGGAGGTGTTGGAAGCGGGGCATATGGGAATCCCCTGTATTTTTGTGTAACATTTATGTAATCTAAATATCTTTTTTAAAATATATATATATATTTTTAAAAAAAGAAAGGAAGCTTAAAAATGATTATATCTATGCTATATTGTGGAAATAGATTATAAGATATTCCTATATATAGCTCGCTCAAGGGGTTGTGTGCCTTGCCTGTAGTGTCTGGACATTCCAATTGCCCTCAGGGACACTCTTGTTTGAGGATTTGTTTACTGTGACTGTTAGTGAAATATGCCTGAGTCCTGCATAAGTGTAACCACTAGAATAATCTCCCAACTCACTTTGAAATCTCTTAGCCATAAAACTCTTTTTTTATTTTAATGTTTCCTCATTTTTGTCAAGGCCTTTTTTTCTAAATTAAATGCTGGTTAACCCTTGATTATAATCCCTCAGTGCCAGGGAGACTCTGAACCAGGAGTCATGTCCTACATCAGGGGAAAGGGAATGTGTTTATTTCCTGAGTTTTACATGGAGAAAGGCCACATATGAATAACAAGGTGGTTTTCAGGAGGTAACTCAGGCATTAATTATACTTAAGATAAATTTCATTTTTAAAAGAATAAGGTCAGAAGTACAAGCATTAAGATCAAGGGTCTGGCATATAAGTTTGTTTTCTTTTCTTAGTCATGGCTTATATATTACAAAGATATTTGTCATTTTATTTGAGAAAGTAGCAAGGCTTCCCAGGATGGGGAATCCATCATTGCAATGTCAAGATTGACAATTACAATGCCTCCCACATGCTCCCATGTTACATCCATTCATCCCTTTCCCTCCCCTCAGAACTTCTTGTGGCCACTGCTTTTATATCAATGATAAAAATAAGTCTACTTTAGTCCATAGTTGCATCCCCCCTTTATTGTTTGTTCATTCCTCAATCTTGACATGAGCATATCTGCTTTATAATTTTAGAAATATATATATATTAAAACTTTTAATATCAACATGTTCTACTATGGTCGAGTAAATTATTGAAAGGCTCTTTTTCTATTTATTTTTGAGCATTTCTTTAGTAATATAGTCATTTCCATGAATACTAGTCTAGAAGTTTTGTATGCCTTCCTTTAAAATACCTAAATTTTGAAAGTACCTTAAAGTGCTGTTGTGAAGAATAAAGTAGGACCTCAATTACTATTATTATTAAATCTTTCTTCAAGTCAATGTGAATTTTCTCTTGATTAAACTACAAATAAAATTGTTGTTTAAAATACATTTAAAATGATAATAACTTAAAAGATGACAACAGGTAAAAAATAAAATATATTTTTCCAATTTAAAATTTTATTATACAAGATATAAACTATTCTGGCAAAGAGTGAAATGAGGAAGTTGAGAATTGTCACTTTAGTGGAGTTTTCTTTCCTATGTCCTTTTTTTCTATATTAAGCTGATGTTTCTTTGTGTAGTATAACACTGTGTATAGAACAGAAGAAAATGGATCATTTTTTCTTCAAAGAAGATTTAGGTTGCAGAAAAGGCATATAGAGAATATAGGGGGTTCCCATATACCTGACACCCTCCTCCTTTTCCCCTTTCCCTTATTAATAACATTTTACATATGAATGGTTCATTTATTAAATTAATGTACAATCTCACTGTACAAACAAGAGATCTCACTGTAAGGAAAGACATATTGTCTAAAATATTTTTTATTATTTAATTTCTTTATTTTTTAATTTTTAAAAACTTTGTATTTTATATGTTATTTTAAAAGCTATCACTATTATTTCATTTTCTTATTTTTTTACGTGGTTACTTTCTTGGTTCCAGCTTGGAGATGTTTTGGATCACAGAAGGGTCACAACTTTGGCAGGGAGGAACATTTTTGTGGGATGTCAGAGTTGGGGCATGCATGGGAGGGGCATCATCTGGGGCAAGCCTCTAAGACATATGAATGTGTTCAAGTGTTCATGGGGCATTGCCCCAAAGGGTGGAAATCCACGCAATAACAGAAGAAATATTGAATTTCAATCCTGGGGAGTTATGCTACATTTTCTAATGGGACAGTAAGAATCCCTGAGTACAAGGGTGTTGGGTAATGAAGGAAGACAAACCATTTGTGCCAACCCCTTGATATTGATGATTGTACTTAAGAAGCTTTTCTTTGAAATTGAAACTTAGCCTAGTATTATACATTGCCTAAGAGTTACCTCCTGAGGTTCTCCTTGTTGCTCAAATGTGACCTCTCTCTAAGCCAAAATCAGTATATAAATGCACTGCTTTCCCCCCAGCAAGGGACATGGCTTCCAGAGATGAGCCTCCCTGGCACCAAAGGATTATTACCAAGTGCCAACTAGCAATGCAACTGGAAAAATACCTTGGACCATAAGTGGGAAATGGTAAATAAAAATGATTTCTTACGGCTAAGTGATTTCAAAGTAAGTTGGGAGGTCATTCCAGAGATTATGCTTATGCATTTCTCAGCAGTACCTCATTGACTGCGACAGTAAATATTGTCTCAAATAGCTGGGCTCCTGAGGGCTCTGGAGACATCCAGATACTATCACCAGGGCAGAGAGCTCGGGAGTTTGGCTCCCTGCCAGTGAGACTTACCTGGGAACTTATGCTCTCCAGTGTGACAAAGTTGGAATAATTGTGATTTGTCTACACATGGCTTTTCTACCCCTTCTATTTGAACCTGTAGTTATTATTATACTGGACAAACATATGTCCAAGAGACCTAAATCTTTGGTCCATCCATGTACCAGTTGAACCTTGAATCTCAGCAGATTTGCAACACTTACCCTCCAGTTTATCAAACTCACCCAGGACAATAAACAAGATGATGATGATGGACAACGCTCATCCCAAGGAACAGAGAGAGTTTGCAACAGCAAGCAAGAAAGTCCCACCCATCAGCCCAATGAGATCTAAGCCCCCTCTCAATTAGAGGTAAAGTGGTCATCACCATCCCACAATCGTCAAGATTGGGGAATGAACAATGGACTAAAGTAGACTTACTATTATTCTACTATAGACTTATAGTTATTCTAGCAATGGAAGAACTTTTATCATTGATATGGAGGCAGTAGCCACTGAAGGTTATGAGGAGAAGGAGAGCAAAAAATAGGTGTAATAAGGGGGCATTTTGGGGACATTGGAATTGTCCTGCATGACGTTTCAATGATGGCTACAGGCCATAATATATTTTAACATAATTTACAAAATTGCACAGGACAGAGTGTAAACTATCATATAAACTATGATCCACACTTAGTGGCAATGCTTCTATATGTGTTCATCAATTGTAACAAATGTACCACACTGTAACACTGTTGTTAATGTGGATAAGTTTGGGAGGAAGAGGGAGTGGGGCATATGGGAATCCCCTATATTTTTAGCCCATTTTTTAAAGATTTATTTTTATTTCTCCCCCTGTCATTATTTGCGCTCAATGTCTGCTCTCTGTGTCTGCGCGTCCTCTTTTTTTTTTAAAGGGGCATGGAGAACAAAACCCAGGACCACCTATATGGGGTGGGAGGGGCCCAATTGTCTTTCCTTGTTGTGTCTCTTTCTTGCATCATCTCTATGCACCAGTCTATCACATAAGCTCACTGTCCTGCTCATCTTCTTTAGGAGGCACTGGGAACCGAACCCAGGAATTCCCATGTGGTAGTCCAGTAGCCAAATGCTTGAGCCACATCTACTTCCCCCGTATATTTTTTATTTAACATTTATATAATCGAAAATTTCTTTAAAATAAAAAACTAAAAAATTAAAAAATTAAAATTAATAAATAAATAAAAAAGAAAATGGACCAGGCATAAACTCTGTTACCATTAACTCTGTGTCCTAGGGCAAGTCACTTGCTTTATTTAAGTTTCAATTTCCCAACTTCTACAATTTTGTCATTCTTTTTATTTGAATCTATAATTAGCACCAAATCTGTTAAATATGTGTCCCTGAGACTTAACCCTTCCAGATGTTCATATGGCAGTTTATACCTGAATCTCAGCAGAGTTGCCGCCAATACCTTCTCTCCAGTTCATTGAACTCAACCAGGACAACTAGCAAAAAGATGATGATGGACAATGCCCACCCCCAAAAAAACAGAGTATCTCCAACTGCAAGCAAGACAGCTCCACCCATCTAAGTTCACTCTTGATTGGAAATAGAGTGGGCATCACTACCCCCAAATCCTCAAGATTGTGGAATGAAAAAACATAAGGGGGAATGCAACTATGGACCAAAATAGACTTATTATTATACTAGTAATGGAAGAACTTGTAACATTGATATAAGACAGTCAGCATCAGATGTTCTGAGGGGAGAGAGAGGAAAGAATGGTTGTAACAACAGGCATTTTTGGGACATTAGAATTGTTCTGAATGACATTGCAATGACATACAAGATACAGGCCATTATACATTTCCTCAAAACCTTTAAAGTTGCATGGTACAAAGTGTAAACCATAATGTAAACTATTATGGATCATGATTAGTAGCCATACTTCAATATGTGTTCATCAATTGTGACACATATACCACAATAATTAAAGATGTTGTTAATGGAGAAAAGTAGGGGGAGGGGAGGTGTATGGGAATCCTCTATATTTTCCATGTATCATTTAAGTAATCTAAAACTTTTTAAAAATTACATATAACTAAAATAAAATCGAAAATTAAATTTTAGCATTAAAAAACTTCATTAGACTGATAGGAGGGTCAAATGAGATGTTGATTGTAAATGTGCTTCATAGACATTAAGGTTTACGAAAAGGATTGGTATTATTTTTTCAAGTTTTGCTCAACATGCTCTTTTATTTTGAAAGAAGCTTTAGATTACAAAGAAATTACATCGAAAATATAAGGGGATTACCATATAACTCAATCCCTCCCCCTCCCCCATTTTTTCCCCATTAACAATATCTTTCATTAGTGTGATACGTTTGTTAAACTTGAACACATATTGAAGCATTGCAACTAACCATGGTCTGTAGTTTACATTGTAGTTTAAATTTTTTTTCTATCATTGCATGGTATTTGTTTTTTCTTTTTTGTTCTTCTATGTGTAATAATTTTTTAAAGATACTTAGATGGCATAAATGTCACACAAAAAATATAGGGATTCCCATATGCCCCACTCCCCACACTTCCCATATTTTCCCACATTAACAACATCATTCATTAGTGAGGTACATTCATTGTCATTGACCAACACATTTTGGAGCATTACCACTAAGTGTGGATTAAAGTTTACAGTGTAGTTTACACACTCTCCCACCCAATTCTGTAAGTTATGGCAAGATATATAATAACCTTCAATGTCATTGCAAGGCCATCAGGATAATACCCAAGTTCTGAAAACACCCCCACAATACACCTATTTTCCCTCTCCCTGCCACCAGAACCGCCCGTGGCCATTGCCTCCACATCAATGATATAATTTCTTCCATTGCTAAAATCACTATAAATCTATAGTAGAATACCAGTAAGTCAACTTTAGTTCATATTCATTCTGCAATCCTGAGGACTCTGGGATGGTGTCCACTCTACCTCTAATTGAGAGGAGGCTGTGATTCCATGGGGCTGATGAATGGGACTCTCTTGATTGCAATTGTAGATTCTCTTGTTTCCTTGGTATGGTAGTTGTCCATCGTAACCTTCTTTTTAGTTGTCCTGAATGAGACCAATGAACTGGAGAGTAGGTGTTTCAACTCCGTTGAAATTCAGGGTGCTGCTGGCATATGGGCAGCCCAAAGATTTATGTCTCTTGGACTTACACATACCAAGTCTAGTACTAATTATAGGTTCAAATAGAAGGACAGAAGAATCATGTGTAGGGAAACCACAACTGAGTCCAACTCCATCACACTGGGGAGCATCAAGTACAAAGTAGGGCTCACTGGTAAGGCACCAAACTCCTGAACTATCTGTCATGACTATAGTGTCCAAATGTCTCCAGAGCCCGCAGGAACCCTGATATTTGGGGTAGTATCTACTTTGGCTGTCAGTGAGATCCTGCTGAGACGTGCATGAGCGTAACATCTGGAATGACCTCCCGACTCATTTTGAAGACTCATAGTCATATAAATTCATTTGCCTATACGTCTTCCTCCTTTTGGTCAAGGACTTTTTCCAGTTGCATTGGTAGTTGGTGCTTGGTAGTAATCCCTTTGTGCCTCAGAGGTTCATCCCTGGGAATCACGTCCCATGCTGGGAGGAAATAATGTATTTATATGATGAGTTTAGTTAAGAGAGAGGCCACATTTGATCAACAAGGAGGCTCCCAGGAGTCAACACTTAGACCCCCTATAATACTAGGCTAAATTTCCATTTCAAGAGTAAAATTTCATATGCACAGTCATCAATATCAAGGGTCTGTCAATGGACCATCTTCCTTTACATTGTCCCTGTACTCAAAGGTTCTTGCTGATCCACTAGAGAATATGGCAAAGCTCCCCAGGATGGGAATTAGATATTCCTTCAGTTATTGTGTGAATCTCCACCCACCATGACAATGCTCCATGAACATTTGAATAAATTTATATGCCTTATATGTATGCCCAGGTGAGTTCCTCCCATGTGTCTCCCATCACTAACAAGCCACACCAATGATCCTCCCCCACCACAGCTGTAACCCTTCTGTGATCTAAAACTTCTTCAAAAATGAAAGCAATAAAATAACCAAATGCAATTAATAAGGAAATGAAATAATAATGATAGTTTTAAAAATAAAAAAAAATACAAAAAAAATTAAAATAAGGTAAAAAATTAAAAAATGAAAATTTGGGATAATAAAAAATAAAGAAAAATATTAATTTTTTGACATTTTGCCTTTCATCACTGTAAGATCTGTTGTCCTATATGTACAGTAACATTTTCTTCTGCTTATTGCCCCAATGTCTTACTTTTTTCATTTTGTCGTCAGAGAAGTTAAAGTTACAGTAGTCATGAACCAAATACAGGGGACTCCCATATACCCAATATCCTCCCCTTTTTCCCCCTTCCCTAGGAATAGCATTTTATATTTGATTGGTTCAATTGTTAAAACTGATGTACAAATATTGAAACTTAGCTACCAACCATGGTCAGTGGTTTACATTATGGTCTATATTTTGGACTATAAGCTTTTATAAACTTTGATTCAATTCAACATGGCCTGTATCCTTCATAGCAAGATCATGTAGAACACTTCCATTGCCCCCAAAATGCCCCTTGATCCATCTATTCTATTCTTCCTTACCCCTCCCCTCGGGTCCGATGGCAACCACCAAGCTTCACTCCTTGAAGGACAAAATTCATAGTTACTTGCAACAACACTGAAGGCTTGACACACTGGTCTATCCTCCCCTATTAGTCACCACCCATGCTCTCGAGAGACTCCTGCCCTTCTATTTGAGAACATAGCAGGCTTGCCCAGGATGGGATCCCACTACCTTGCCGCTCATTTTGTGCGTCTTCGCTCACTGATATATCACACTTCGACAAGATGATTACTCACACACTCCTTAGCAGCCTGTCCCAGGTACATGCTATCCCAAATGCCCCCCACATCCAACACCCCAAACCAACAACCCTCACTTGCCATATTGCCAAAAGTGCATTCCCAACATTGTAGTTTCAACAGTGTACCTGCCATTTCCCAGTGTTCACCTGATCCCTCCCCAACACTCCCCCCAGTTCCATGGGCAGTCCAACCCACCCTCCCCACTCCACACCCCTGACAAAGCAGCACCACCTAGCCCAACAGTATCATACACCATTGTCATGCTCCTCAACTATACAACTACACACCTCCAACTTACAATAGATTTTGTCCATATGGGCATTGGCTCACAACCTTCTTCTCCCTTTCTATTTCTTGTAAACCTATCTTACAGACTCTAGCTCTGTGAGTTTGCTCAGTTTTCTTAATTCATATCAGTGTGGTCATGTTAGATTTGTCCTTCAGTGCCTGGCTTTCTTCACTCAACCTAAGGCCCTCAAGATTCATCCATGTTATTCCTTATGTTAATACTATATTCTTGCATACAGCTGAATAATATTCCATTGTATGTATATACCAAAATTTCTTTATTCATTCATCTATTGAAGGGCATTTGGGTTGATTCTAACTTTTGTCAATAGTTAACAATGCTGTTATGGACATAGTTGAGCATAGATCTCTTCATGTCCTTGCTTGGTGTACTTCTGGTTATATGACAATGTAGTCTGTTTTTATGTTTCTAGTAATTTGTCAATTCCCTCTAAATTATCCCTCTTGTTTGCATATAATTTTTCAAAGTACCTTCTTATGATACTCTTTATTTCTGTGGGTTCAGTGGTGATATCCTCTTCATCGTTTCTTATTTTATGTATTTGCATCTTCTCTCTTTTTTACTTTGTTAGTCTAGCTAATGACTTGTCAATTTTATTAATCTTCTTGAAGAACCAACTTTTGGTTTTCTTTATTTTTTTCTACTGCTTTCTTATTTTCAATTTCATTTATCTCTGATCAAATTTTTTATTTCTTTTTTTCTACTTCCTTTGGTGTTAGTTTTTTGTTCTTTTATCATCCCCCCAGCTGTGCATTTATGTCTTTGATTTTAGCTCTTTTTTCCTTTTTAATATAGAATGTATTATTCAAAATCTTTGTTTCTTTATTGATTCTCTGTTGATATGTTCTGCCTAATGGTGATAATGGTGTATTAAAGTCCCCACTATAATTGTAGAGGCATCTATTTCTACACTTAGTTTTTCCAGTGTTTGCCTAGTATATCTTGAGACACCCTGGTTAGGTGCATATATGTTTATGATTGTTCTTTCTTCTTGATAGAATTACCCTTTTATTAATATATAATGGCCTTCTTTGTCTCTTACAATAGTTTTGCATTTAAAGTCTATTTTGTCCAATATTAGTATAGCTATTCTCATACTTTTTTGTTATTTTTTGCTTGTAAAATTGTTTTCCAGCCATTCACTTTCAGCCTCCTTTCATCTTTGGGTTTAAGGTGGGTAAAATAAAAGCATAGAATAGAGAGAGAAGTTAATTAACTGAATAAAACCATCAAGATAAAAGATGCCTAGACACCAACAAAAATTTACAAGCCATACTAAGAAACAGGAAGACATGGCCCAGTCTAATAAACAAACAAAAAACCAAGGGTAGATGTAGAATGTGGAAGAACTAGTCAGAGATGCCCAAATAAATATTATGTATGAACTTAATGAAGTGAAGGAAGAGATTAAGGATATTAAGAAGAAACCTGGGGAATGTACTGAAGAAATTGTAAACATACATAAAAAGATAACAGATATGATGGTGATGAAAAGCAAAATCCAAGAAATCAAAAATACACTGGAAGAATATAACAGCAGATTTGAACAGGCAGAGAAAAGAATCAGCGATGTGGAAGACAGTAGATCTGAAAACAAACAGATAGTAGAAGAGATAGATAAAAAGATAGAAAAATTTCAGCAGAGACCTAAGGACTTGAATAGCAACACAAAATGCACAAACTTACTCATTATAGGCATCCAAGTTGGAGAAGAGAAGTAAAAGGGGACAGAAGGAGTGTTGGAGGAAATGATGACTGAAAAATTTCCCAACCCTATTGATGGAGATGGACATACATGTCCAGGAAGTGAAGTGCACCCCAAACAGTATAAATCCTAACAGACCTACTCCAAGATATATACTTGTCAAATTGCCCAATTCTCAAGACAAAGAGAAAATACTGAAATCAGCAAGAGAAAAGAGAACCATCACATACAAGGGAAACTTGGTAAGATTAAGTGCTGATTTCTCATTTGAAACCATGGAGGCTTAAAGGCAGTGGTATGATAGAGTAAAGGGGCTAAAAGAAAAACCTTCTAGCCAAGTATTCTCTATCCAGCATGCATCATTTCCCCAAAAAAGCATATTCATGTCCCAACACATGGAATAGTGGGTATCAACCCATTTGCAAATTAAACCTTTGAAGATTTTATTAGTTACAGTTTGCCTAAAGTGAATGAGGGTGAGCATTCAATACAGCTGAAGTCTTTGTAAGCAAAGGAAATTGAACAACAGAGAGAAGACATAGCCTGGAAGTCAAAGGAAGAGAAAGGAGAAGTCAACATCATGTTCATTGCCATGTGACAGAAAAGCCAAGGAAACACAAAAATTACTGGCTAGTCAGAACATACTGACTCACCCAGTGTGGAAGCTGGTTTTTAAGCCTCTGCACTTATAAATGTCTGTTGTAAAGCCAAACCCTTGTTTTAACAGGTGAGAAACTGAAACAGTGTTTAAGATTAAACACATTGAACACAAAGACTAGAGGAATTCAACTACCATATTTAGAATTTCTCATGATCTAGGAGTTTTATGGAATGGACACATATCACAACTTAATAAGTGATTTTATTGATAATGTAAACACTGGTGTTGAAAACAGAAATACAATAAAAAGAATAAAATAATCAGATAGCTGGTAGTGGTGAAAGAATACTTTTATTGTCAAAATGTTTTATTTAATAACGAGGTCATCAGATTTTCTCATGGTAATAAGTCATCATACTTCATATTCTTGTTCAAAGTTAAAATATTTAAAAGGGGTGAATATCACAGAATGGGTATAGGTTCATCCCATTTTAACTTCCAAGCTTCAGCTCATATTAGGGTAGATACCACCAAAACTCACATGAGAGATAGGAACACTTCTTCACTGTTGGTGGGAATGCAGGATTGTACAACCACTATGGAGGACTGCTTGGCAGTTCCTAAAGAAGTTGAATATAGACTTGCCACGTGACCCTGCAATACCACTACTGGGTATCTCCCCAGAAGAACTGAGAGCAGTGACACGAACAGACATCTGCACACCGATGTTCATAGCCACATTATTCACCATTGCCAAAAGTTGGAAACAACCCAGGTGTCGATCAACAGATGAATGGATAAACAAACTGTGGTTTATTCACACGATGGAATATTATGCATCTGTAAGAAGAAATGAAGTCATAAAGCATATGGCAACATGGATGAACCTGGAGGACATTATGTTGAGTGAAGCAAGCCAGACACAAAAGGACAAATACTGTATGAATGCATTACTATGAACCAAATATATTGTGTAATATATTCTTTGATTCACACACAAAAAAAACCAAAAAAACAAACAAAAAACAAAACAACAACAAAAAAATTTACATGTATCCATTACATTTAATTGAGAAATGTATATATTTATTCATCTGTGTTTACTTTTTAGTTTTTAATTGCTTATGTTTTCAATTATTAAATGTACAAAATAAAGTTAAAAAAAAAACTCACATAGTCCTTGACTAATTGACAATAAGTCTTTGTCTATTTATCAGTTTAAAAAAATAAAGAAGAGAAGCTTAATGTTTTAGCTTCCTAGGCTGCTCAAAGCAAATACCTTAAAATGAGTCATATCAAACAATGAGAATTTATTCACCAATGGTTTTGAACCAGGGAAAATGTTCAAATCAAGACATCATCAGTATGACGTTTTCTTCCCAAACTCCAGCTGTCAGTGATCCTTGACTCCTCTGTCACATAGCAAGGTATATGGCAGCCTTTACTGGTCTCTCCTTTCTCTTCCAGTTTTCACTGATTTCAGCTTCTTGCTTCCATGGCGCTCTCTCTCTCTCTCTCTCTCTCTCTCTCCTCTCTCTCTCTCTTCTTTCTATTTATAAAGGACTCAGTAAGAGGATTAAAACCTATGTTGATTGAGGTGGGACACACCTTAACTGAAGCAACCTCATTAAAAGGTCCTACTTATAATGGGTGTATACACACAAGAATGAATTAAATTTAAGAATATGTTTTTTCTGGGGTACATACAGCTTAAACCACTACTCTCAACCCTCCAGAGCCTCAAAACATGTCTTCTTTCAATATGCAAAGTACATTCATTGCATCACAATGTTGCAAAAGCCTTAAATCATTTCAAATTAAAGTCTCAACAATATCGGATATGGGTGTAGTCTGTCCTAGGGAACAATTCCCCTCCATCTGTGGACCTGTGAAACCTAGAAAACAAATTACCTGCTTACAATATACAAAGGAGGGACAAGCATAAAATAAACATTACCATTGCCATAGGGAGAAATTGGAAGGAAAACGGGGTCACAGTTTCCAAACAAATCCAAAACACAAAGGGCATACTCCATTAGATTTACAGGTCAGAGAATCATCTATGGAATGGATGATGTTTTGTTCTTGGGACCTGATGGAACAGCAGCCCCACCCATTCCAAGTACCTGTGCAGCAGCCATGTTCTCCCTGAGCATTGAGATTATGGCTCCACCTTCTACAATTTTCAGGCTGGCAGCCACAATGTCCACAGTCTTCACACTCTCAGAACTGTTGTGTAGCAGCACTCTTTCTGAACAATGTGGAAGATGGTACACCCTCTCCAAGGGCCAAGGTGTATTCACCATTTCCATACACATGGATGGGCCTGCTATCTTGGCCCAATAGGTTTTTTTTGGTCCAGACCTCAGCTTCCATGATTCTACTTGTGAAATGATTGTCCTTCAATTTATCCCTTCTCTGTCCCTGTCAGTGGGTTTCATTCATGCAAAATATACAAGAAGTTCATCTGTTTGGCTTGCAGTACACACAGGTCCAAACCATCATACAGTAAGACATTCCACAGATCCTTCCTAGATAACTGCACCTCCAATTTTGACTCACAATGAAATGGCTGACTGGATTCATATTCAGTTAAACCCTTACAAGGAGCACAATTCTCTGAAGACTCGCTTTACAGAAGCTCAGAATTTTCCAAATCATTTGTGATGGGTTTGAAGTTATATGAACCCCAGAAAAGTTTGTTCTTAAAGCTGATCCTTTCCTGTGGGTGTAAACCTATTGTAAGTAACACCTGTTGTTTAGGTTAGTTTGGTTAAGGCATTTCAGGGTGGGTGTTACTCCTCTTGCTGGAGTCCTTTAAAAGAGAATGTAATATTTTGGGTAATCTAAGCACCTCTTAAAATATATTTATATATATATATATATAAATAACATTTTTGTAAGCAGATGCACATATATGCATATATATTTATATATCATTTTGCAAATGTTGGTATGTATTGTGAAAATTTTGATTTTTACCCACAATAATAAAAAAAAAATTTTTAAAAGAATGAAATTCAGATGAGAAAGAAAGCCATGGAAGCAACACAACCTGGAAGAGAAAGGAGAGACCAGCACCACCACCATGTGACTTGCGATGAGACAGGATCACAAGCAGCCAGGATTCAGGGAGAAGGCATTCCTGCTTATGTCTTCATTTGGACATTTTCACAGCCTAAAAACTGTGAGGTTGTAAGTTAATATTTCCCCATTGTAAAAGCCAAACCATTGCTGGTATATTGCCATCAGCAGTTTTAGCAGACTAAGAAAGATTTTGGTAACAGGAAAGTGGTATGTTGCTATTGCAAATACCAAAAATGTAGGAGCAGCTTTATAAATGGATAACTGATGGATTCTGGAGGAATCATGAGGTGCTTGATAGGAAAGGCCTAGATTTGTTTGAAGAGACTGCTGGTCAAAATATGGATGTTAAGGGTACTTCTGAGGAGAACTTAGAAGAAAATGATGAATGTGTTATCAGAAACTGGAGAAAGGGCATCTATGTATGAAAGTGGCAGAGAACTGGGCAAAATTTTGTAGCGGTGCCACATGGAAGGCAGAATTTGAGAATGACAACCTTGGATATTTATCTGAGATTTCCAAACTACATGTGGAAAGTGTGGACTGGCTTCTCTTTGCAGGTTATAGTAAAATGTGAGAGGAAAAGTTTAAGTGGAGAACTGAACTGGACAAAAAGAAACCAGAAATTAATGGTTTGGATAATTCTGAGCTTCCAGAAAATGAGTCTCCAGATAATGGTGCTCATGTGAGGATTTAACTGAAGATGGAAACAGCCAGCCATTTCAGTATGAGATTCAAAAGTTCAGTTATCCTGGAAGGATATGTAGAAAGTCCTATTGTCTGACAGTTGGGAACCCTGTGTACTACAATACAAAGCTAAATAAGTTTTCTGCGAGATCTGTATGAACAGAAACACTGCCAGTTGGGAATAAGAAGGATATAAAACGGACAGATTGAAGGAAAAATGACATCAAAGGCATAATCATGGTAGCTGAGGTCTGGACCTAAGATAACTTCTCAGGCCCAGACAGTAGACCCACCCATGTGTGTGGAAAGTGTGTGTAATCCCCAGAGCTTGGAATGGGTGGGTTTTCTGCCCCATTGTTCAGGAAGAGTATTACCTTATTCTCAGATGCCTGGGAAAATGCAAAGGTGCTGGCCAATGCTTGAGGAGTGTGGAGCTTATTGTCTGGCTGCCAACCTGATGCTTAATGAAGATGAGGCCAAGAGCTTGACCATCACCCCAATGCTTGGAGATGTTGGAGCTATCACCCCAGTGTTTGGGGAGAGCATAGTTGTTTTGTCAGCACTTGGAAAGGGTGTGACTGTCACTTCATCACAACTTGAGGACAATCCATGGTTCCATAGATGACTCTCAGACCTTGAAATCTGTTTGGTTGATAAAGGCTGCCAATGCAATATACCAGAAATGGGATGGCTTTTTAAATGGGGATTTATTAAATTAGCTTACAGTTCCAAGGCTGAGAACAATGTCCAAATCAATGCCTCAGGCAAAACTTTCTCCCCAAAGACACAGCTGCTGGTGATCCTGGACTCCTATCACATGAAAGGGCACAATGACTGTGTCTGCCAATCTCTGCCTTCTCCTCTAGGCTTCATTGCTTTCAGCTTCTGGGCTGCTCTTCTGGGGCTTTTTCTTTCCCAGGTTCCATTAAATTCAGATTCCTGCTCTCATGGCTTTCTCTCTCACCTTCTGTGGGTTCCTCTATAAGCTCCTGGCTCTTTACTCTCCGCTCTGTCTCAATGCATTCATGCCATTTATAAACAATCCTAGTATGATGATTAAGACCCACAATGAGTAATGACTCACTGAAGTAATCTAATCAAATTGTCCTCAACTGAAACTAATCAAAAGGTCCCACCTACAATATGTTAACACCCACAGGAATGGAATAGACCTGAGGACATGATTTACTGGGGTCCACCCACCTTCAAACTGTCACAGAATCTGATGACGTATGCTGGGCAGGGTTTAAGAACTCTTTGGGACCCATGACCCCTGTTTTCCATCCAATTTCTACCTATGGCAAAGGGAACATTTATCTTATGTCTGTTGCTACTTTTTATATTGGAAGAAGACAACTTAAATACTATGTTTCATAAGACCACAGACAGAGGGGAATTGTGCAACAGGAAAACAACACATTTTACCAATTTTGATGAGACTTTGTACTTACTATTGTTACTTAATTGATGTAAGGGTTTGGGATACTGAGATGCAATGAATGCATTTTACATATGGAAAGTACATGTATTTTGGGGGCTACAGATGGTGACATGTGATGGTCTGAAGCTATATGGACCCCAGGAAAGTACGTGAAGGAGTTCAATTAAAGGCCATGACTCGTGACAGAAAGCAGGCCACCTTGGTATGTATGGGACAGGTGTCTCTATTCTCAAGACACTAAGATAAGATCTGGTAGGAGCCTGGTGGAGAAGCATTCTAGGAGAGTATTTAGATTTGTCAGATAATGATTAACCAGGTCTGTTATGTGCAGGAATGTAAGGAGAACTGAACCATTAACCCTAAAGACTTGCTGACTTTAGTAACGTGTAGCCCATCACGTATCTATTGCCTTTGCACATGCACACACGTATTTTCTTTGCTCTAAAGCTAAATAAAATCAAATAAGTCCTCCCTGCACATGGTCCATCAGTCCCTTCTATTCAAACCTATATGTGATGCTGGAGTTTGTAGGTATACTTACAGAGACTGGAGCCTCTGGCCTGCCCATGTGACAGCTGTGCCTGGAATCTTGGTGGAACTGCAACTCCTACTCTACAGCTCAATGGACTCACCCAAATCACCTGGTGAGGAGATGATGATGGACAACAGTCATCCCAGGGAATGGAGAGAGCCTGCACCTGCAGGCAGGATAATCCCATCCACCGTATCCATGAGATATAAGCTCCCTCTCATTTAGAGGTGGAGTGGACATCACCATCCTAGACTCCTCAGGATTAGGGGAAGAGCTATGGACTAGAGTGGACTTAATGGTATTCTGTTGTAGACATATTGTGATTCAAGCAATGGAAGAAATTATAACAGTGAGGTGGAGCCAGTGGCCACTAGACGCTTTTGGGGCAGAGAAGGGAAAAGCAATTGCAATACAGGGGCTTTTTCAGGACTTGGGAATTATCCTGAGTGACACTACAACGACAGATATAGGCCATTTTACATCAGTATATACCATGCAGAACTGTGTGGGAGAGAGTGGGGTCTACAATGTGAACTATGGTCCATGCTTAGTGGCAAAGATCCAAGATGTGTATATCCATTGCAGGTGATGTGCCACACTAATGAAAGATGTTTATGTGGGATGTTATGGGAAGTGTGGGAGGTGGGGAACATGGAAATCCCTGTAATTTTTGTGTAACATTTATGTAATCTAAGCATCTTTTAAAATATATATATATAAAATGTTTCTAATAAAGTACTACTGGAAGCAGAAAAAAATAAAAATAAAAATAAAAAATAAAATGCACTACTTATGATCAAAAAATAAAATAAAACTAAATAAAAGTCATGATGTTTTATGCAGAAGCACTCTCCTCCCCTCAGATGGAGGGTCCCCTGACCCCGGTTATTTCTTTCTCATCTTTTCTCATCTGCAGCACCGTTTTCATGGACCTAGTTCCAGAACATCAACATTTGGCATTCAAACAGGGACCTGAAAATGCAACTTTTCTTTCAGTCAGTGCACAGCAGACCAAGGAGCTCCTGATGAGCAGTTAAAAAAAAAAAAAAGAAAGGTAAGTTACATCCTTGGGATCATCAGGGAAATGGGGAATCAGCAGTGGAACTTTGAAGAGTACTCTAGAGCGTTAAAAACTTTATTAAAAAGCGCCAATGTAACTATTAAATCCTTGGCTTTTGAGGAAATTTTTTTCTCTTGTACAGAAACATTGTTATTGGTTTCAGCCACAAGGGCAGGATATTTTAAATCTGAAACAAAAGAAGTTAGTCATGAAAGCTTTAAAAAGGGCTTATAAAAAGGGAGAGATAATTCCCATACATGTATGGTCTTTGTTTTTTTTTTTGTTTTGTTTTGTTTTTTTGTTTTTGTTTTGTTTTTTTTCCCAAAGAAGCCACTGTATTTCAACTGCTCGTCCCCTCCCTACCCCAAAAGTGTCAAGTGGCCACTGGCTCCACCTCATTGTTATACTTTCTTGCATTGCCAGAATCACCATATGTGAACAAGAGAATACCATCAAGTCCACTCTAGTCCATAGTTCTTCCCCCAAACCTGAGGGGATTGGGATGGCGATGTCCACTCAAACTCCAAGTGAGAGAGGGCTTATATCCCATGGATATGGTGGGTGGGATGATCCTGCCTGCAGATGCAGGCCCTCTCCATTCCCTGGGATGGCCATT
>JAKSZT010053807.1:1072088-1108932 GCA_026826555.1 Tolypeutes matacus | reverse complement strand
GAGTACTGTTGTGGCAATGGATGTAGGCCATTTTAAATCAGCACACAGCACTCAGAACTGAGTGGGAGAGAGTGTGGTCTACAGTGTGAACTGTGGTCTATGGTTGGTGGCAAGGCTCCAGGATGTGTAAGTTCATTGAGGTTGGTGGGCCACACTGTGGGAGATGTTTGTGTGGGATGTGGTGGGAGGTGTGGGAGGTGGGCAACATGGGAATCCCAGTGGGTTCTGTGTAATATTTTAGGTAATCTAAGCACCTCTTAAAATATATGTATATATATATATATATAAATAACATTTTTGTAAGCAAATACACATATATGCATATATATTTATATATCATTTTGCAAATGTTTGTATGTATTGTGAGAATTTTGATTTTTACCCATAATAAAAAAAAAGAAGAAAAAAAAATAAAGGGTAGCATAATAACATATATTCACAGAAAAAATGAAAAATTAGATCAGATAAATGCATTTATGTTAAGAAACTTAGCCATGCAAAATTAACTTTACATTATTTGTGGTAGAAAGAAGTATACTAATAACCCCTTGATTTTACTACTAATTTTCTACATAAAAGCATACACATAAGGAACCTGAAGTAGTATAAAATACAAATGAAATTGCCTTCCGTGTAAGAGCTCAAAAGCTTGACTGGTAGCCAATGATGGGTAAAATTCTCAGAGGATAACAACCTAAGACAGGCACAGTCACAAGAGCCTATGGAAGAAGACAAGTGTGACAGGAGGTCACCTTGAATCATTTTATATAATGGTTCCTATGATCTTTCACTTAAAAATTAATTAATAAAAAAGGGGGAAATGAAGGAGTTCAATTAAAGGCCATGACTCATGACAGAAAGCAGGCTGACTTGGTATGTATGGGACAGGTGTCTCTAGTCTCAAGACACTAAGATAAGATCTGGTAGGAGCCTGTTGGAGAAGCATTCTGTGCTTCTAGGAGTGTATTTAGTATATGTCAGATAATGATTAACAAGGTCTGTTATGTGCAGGAATGTAAGGAGAACTGAACCATTAACCCTAAAGACTTGCTAACTTTAGTAATGCGTAGCCTGTCACGTATTTATTGCCTTTGCACATGCACACACATATTTTCTTTGTTCTAAAGCTAAATAAAAGCCACAATGTTTTATGCAACAGCACTCTCCTCCCCTCAGATGGAGGGTCCCCTGACCCCAGTTATTTCTTTCTCATCTTTTCTCATCTGTGGCACCGTTTTCACAGACCTAGTTCCACAACATCAACAAGTATGTTCTTAAAGCTAATCCATTCCTGGAAATTTACTGTAAGCAGGACTGTTTAATTAGGTTACTTCAGTTAAGGTGTGGCCCATGATGGGTCTTAATCCTCTTACTGAAGGCCTTTATAATAGAATGAATTTTGGTAAGAGACAGAAAGCCATGGAAGCCAGAAGTTGAAAGCAATAATACCTGGTAGAGAAGGGAGAGACCAGAAGATGCTGCCATGTGCCTTTCCATGTGAAAGAGGAGCCTAGGATTGCAGGCAGCCAGACTTTGGAGTGAAAACATCACCTGATGGTGTCTTGATTTTGACATGTTAATGGCCTAAGAACCTTAAGCTTGTAAGATAACAAATCCCCATTGTAAAACACAAACCATTTCTGGTATATTGGCTCCAGAAGATTTACTAAATTAAACACCATCAATTACTGTTTTTTTCATGCCCTGGAGTTCAGTTCTCAGATTACTCTTTTGTTCTCATATTTTACTATTGCTTCAAGGAGAAAGCAGGTTGCATTTTCTACATTTAGCTTGGAATTCTCCTCAGATAAATATGTAAGTTCATCACTCTAAAGTTCTGACTTCCATCCCATATCAGAACTCGATTTTTGCCCAGTACTCTGCCACTTTAGTACATGGATGCCCTTCCTCCAATTTCTGATAATGCATTCATAATTTTCTTCTAATGTCTCATCAGAAGTAACTATAGCATCTATATTTTTACCAACAGTCTCTTCAAAGCAATCTAGGCCTTTTCTATCAGGTGCCTCACAATTTTTCTAACCTGTATCTATTAGCCAATTCCAAAGCCATTTACACATTTTTGATATTTACAAGAGCAGCACCCAACTCTGCTGGTACCAAAATCTCTTTTAGATTCTTAGGTTGCTCAAAGCAAATAGAATAAAATGTGTTGGATTAAATAATAGGAATTTATTTTCTCATGGTTTAGAGGCCAGGAATATATCCAAATCAAGGCATAAGCAAAGCAATCCTTTATTCCCAAGAACTGGTTGCTGAAGATCCTTGGCTCCTCTGTCAGATGGCCAGGCACATGGTGGTGTCTGCTAGTCTCTCCCTTCTCTTCTGTGTTTCATTGATTTCAGCTTTTTGCTTCTGTGGCTTTCTCTCTTTATCTCTCTCTGTCTCTCTGTCTCTTTCTTTGTCCCTCTCTTCTGTCTCTTTCTCTCTGTCTCTCTTTCTCCCTGTCTCTCTCCTCTCTTCTCTCTGTTTATAAATTATTCCAGTAATAGGATTAAGACCAATTCTGACTGAGGTGGGACACACCTTAACTGAAGTAAGCTCATAAAAATGTCCTACTTACAATGGATTTACATCCTAGGAATGGATTATATTTAAGCTCATGTTTTTCATGTTTTTCAAACCACCACAGTTAATGATTAGAGAGGACCAGTGAAGGGCAATGGAGTGCCACTGCTGGAAGATATTTATTCAGATTTGGGTTATATGATCTGTTTGCAAAGCTTACATATCAAAATATGTGTTATCTGGAGCTGTATAGAGAAGTGCAATTTCCACTGATTTCAAATGAGTGCCTAAATCACTTAAAAATAGATAAAGGAATCAAGTTCAAAAGTCCTCATTGAAGTGTATTATACTTTAAAAGAGACTACAAATTTAGCTCTAGTTTCTATGTTCATGATAGTAATGCAAATGTTAGTATCAATTTATATTTCTTCTCCTTTATTGGACCTGAGTAAGGTCAAAGTAAGATAGGGTGTGTTTCAAATATTATTTTTAACCCAGTCTGCTTAAAACTTACATTGAGTTTTGTTGGTAATGTGGTGAACAGGTGGAAATACTTTCAGTGTCAGCAATTTAACCTGATTGCACAAGAGTGGAGTAAAGATGCCCATTTTAGTTTTGCTGTGAGGTAAATAGCTGTCATTTCCTTTCCACAAAGGAATCAGCAGCTAAGTATACTGAGATGGGAAAAATACTATATAATAGATTCCATGGCAATTCAATTTCATATATGACCTTTGATGTGGGTATTTCACCTTACCTTTTAGCTATCATGTGAGTTAATTTAAAATAACTCATGTACATGTAGCTATTACATGTAATTGGCATGCATGCAATAGCTACATACATGTAATAGCTACATTTATGTAGTATCATAGGAGACAGGTTATGTTACGTTCTTTACATGAGACATGAAAAATTGTAAGAGATGCCACAGATTCACTCTCCTTATCTCTTAGCTCACCTGCAGTGATGATGGCATCTTCTCACCTCAAACTCCTGCCACTCTCTGCTTCTCTGCCTAAGGTCTTTCTCTTGCATGTATGGAGCTTGCTCAGCCTTAAGGAAAGGTAACTCCAAGTGCTGGGGATTTAATTATCACAGAGCACAGAGTAATCCTCATCTATGAGAGATGGGAATAGGTGAATATATGCCTCAGCTTCTCTATCCCTCAGCAGGATAGTTCAGAGGTATGTTTCACACAATATCTCATAGAATAATAAAAAGGATTAAGCCTCAGTTGCCCATGTTGGCAACCCTTGCATCAGCACACATCTAAATGACTTCATCCTTCCCTGTCTCATTTCCTCCACTCTCTCTTTCATGTGCTTCCTGGAATCATCTTCTAAATGAATACCTTTATCCAAGACTTTGCCTCAGGGAAACTTTGTTTTTCACGGAACCCATATAAAGACAGAAAGAAACCTAACATCACCCTGATGAGAAAACTGAAGCTTAGAAAGCCCAAATATTTATTTGCAGTTGAGAATCTGGTAAATGGAAAAACGTTTATTTGAAATTAGTCCCTTCTGGTTCTGTAACTTGTTCTCATTCTATTATGTTGCATTGTATACCATGTTTAGGACTTGGTGAAAAATAATTTCATCATTAATCTCTCAAATTGATATATAATAACTTCTATATATTTACCTATTTGCACATATAAAATCATAGGGAATAATGGAAAATATATTGTACTGTGTGTTAGAAAACATGTCATTTTAATCATAGTGCAGGATTTAGATACTACTATAAAAGTAAAGTTTGGAGATATTTATTGGTAATAAATCTATGTCTTTATTGGTGTTTATGGCTAACAAATATATATGTTACTACTATCTACTGTAAAATGAATAAAATATATTAACGTAAAGAAAACTGTTCAATTACTTCAATATTTAATTCCAAGCTTTGAACATCTATCATGGAATAAGAAACATTAAAAAGTGGTATAAAAATTAAATATAAGAAGTAGTATTGAATTATTCATGCTCTCTCAATTTCTTAAATATCATATATTAGGATTATGTTTAGATTACTGACAATACTTATCATCTAAGACTAGCATTTTAGAAAAATAATTTCATCAGATATTTTAAAAGGGCATTGCCATTCCTCAAAGATAATATTTTATGTGGATATGAGAACATGCTCTAGGTGTTATGGGAGGCAGTTAAACAAAGTGTTTAAGAGCACAGACTCTGGAGCCAGATTCCATAGCATAAATCCCAGTTCTATTACTTTCCAGATGAATGAATTTGAATAAATTATTTATCCTTTAGATGCTTCCATTTTTTCTTCTATAAGATGAGGATACTAACAGTACTTTACCTCACAGGCTTGGAAAGATTAAATTAGTTAACCCATTTAAATAACTTAAAGCAGAAACTTACACAATATAAGCATTCAAATAAATCGCAACTATTTTACACACATATTTTATCAAATCAATTTTATTAAATTGATTTGTTAATCAATCAATTAATTAACAAATTTAATAATAAAGCATATAATTCATCCAAAGTGCACAATAAATGATATTTAGTATAATCACTTAGTTGGGCATTCATCACGTCAATCATTATATGCATATTAAATCTCTTATTGCATTTGTATAAAATATCATTTGCAAACTTTGAGGAAATTCTTAAAACATTTGTTGGAAATCCTTTTTTTAATAAGTATGTCAGTTTGCATAACAATCTTTCTGAATTAGATATGAAGTCATAAGATACCTCTTAACACACTTCTTATCTCACTATCTGTTTTACAAATTGCCTACACGTCACATTCTACTATATCAAAATCCATTGTCTATATGAAATCTAGATTGTATTCTGTAATTGAGATGAAACAAATTTGCTACATTTCTGTGTTTCTTTTTATATTATAGCACTTAATTTTCATCTTTAGAATTGTAGAAGGGAGAATGATCTCTCTCAAATATTAAATATGCTTTGGGGAAGTTTGGGGACACTGCATGCATGCAAATACATTAAATATTTTGGGATTTTTAAGGATCAGGACTTGAAAGTTGCAATTAATTTTTAAAAATAGCATGGTGTATGTTTATGTGAGCAGAAAAGAAAATGGAAAAATTAAGGGAAAATGATTTGAACAGAATAGTCATACACTCATTCATGTAGTCAACAAATATTTGAGCACTTATTGCATTCAAAATGTCTATTGAATAAAAAAATTAAGTACATGAATGTATGAATAAATGCCTGAGAAATATTTACTACCTATTCTCAAAAAGGAATAAATCAAGCTAGGCAAACTTATGAATTCTGAGCAAAAAAGCAAGTGCTATTTGTCCAAAAACTGAATTTTGAAATATATTTTTCAAAATTGCTACTTTTCTATTTGATAAAAAAGGAAAAAATTTTCAAAAGAAAAGTGCATTCATATGCTGAGTTTGGCTTAGAGAGAGCATGGGACATGACTCCCGGGGATGAGCCTCCCTGACACCGAGGGATTGCTACCAAACACCAACTAGCAATGCAACTGGAAAAAGACCTCAAATAAAAGGGGGAAAAAGTAAAGACAAATGAGTTTATATGGCTGAGACTTCAACGTGAATTGGGAGGTCATACCAGAGGTAACACTTGTGCACACCTCAGCAGGATCTCATAGACTGCCAAAGTGGCTTCTACCCAAATAGTGGGTCTTCTGAGGACTCTGGAGACACCTAGGTCCTATGGTCTGGGCAGATAGCTCCAGAGTTTGGTGCCATGCCAGTGAGCCCTACTTTGGCCTTTGTGCCCCTGAGAGTGACAGAGTTGGACTCAATTATTCTTCCCTGCACATGGCTCATCTGTCCCTTCTATTTAAACTTGCACTTGGTGCTGGAATTTGTAGGTGTATTTCCAGAGACTCAAGTCTTTGGACTGTACATGTGCCGGTTGGGCCCAGAACCTTGGTGGAGTTGCAACACCTACTCTGCAGGTCATTGGACTCACCCAGGACAACTGGTGGGGTGATGACGATGGACAATAGCCATCCTGGGGAATGTAGAAAGTCTGAAGCTGCAGGCAGAATAGTCCCCACCATCTTCTCCATGAGATATAAACCCCCTCTCAGTTGGAGGTGGAGTGGATTCACCATCCCAGAATCCTCAGGATTGGGGGAAGAGCTATGGACTAGAGTGGACTTATTGGTCTTCTACTATAGACCTATTGTGATTCTAGCAATGGAAGAAATTACAACATTGATGTGGATCCAGTGGCCACTGGAGGCTCTGGGGGCAGGGAGAGGGAAAAGCAGTTGTAATACAGGGTTTTTTTTGGGACTTGGGAATCATCCTGAATGACATTGCAATGACAGATACAGGCCATTTTATATCATCACATAGCATGCAGAACTGTGTGGGAGAAAGTGTAGACTACAATGTGAACTATGGTCCATGCTTAATGGCAAAGCCCCAGGATGCGTTTATCAATTGCAATGAATGTGCCACACTAATGAAGGATGATGATGTAGGAGGGTGTGGGAGGTGTGGGGAGTGGGGCATATGGGTATCCTTATATCTTTTGTATAACATTTATGTAATCTAAGTATCTTATTTAAAGAGTACACTTGACACTGTACTGTATTTATTTAGTAGAGATTCAGAAAACATACAGCTTTTCAAGTTTGAGTAAACAAATTCCTTCCATTAAACGAGTGACTAATTTCAAGAGACCCATGTGGTCCCAATGTTTTTTCCTCTCAATTCCCAAATCTTTGCTTCAATCTGGGGACTGTTTGACTGAGCATGCTCAAGGTGCTTGACAGGGCACTCTGAAAGAAATGCTTATTTTACATCTCATGGCAATGGCACCCTCATTACCATTTGCAACAAATATACCAGAGAAGAGTTGCTGTCAAATGGTAGCTCATGCGAAAATGGTTAATATAATCTGGGTTTTTGGAATCTGCTTTTTTGAATTATAAGTAAATTATATTTCAGTTGGTTGCAAAAGGATTCTCCACTTGGGGAAATATTCTTAATTTGTGTGAAAAATAAAATCCTGATACTTTTAAAATTTTGGGTAGAAAATTACATGGTATTTTAGTTTCTTAGGCTGCACAAGCAAATAACATGCAATAGATTGGTTTAAACAGTGGCATTTTATTACTCATGGTTTTGATGCTAGGGGAAATTGAAAATCAAAGCAACATCAATCCAATGGGCAGTGGTTTCTCCCCGAAGACCATGGTGTTCTGGGGCTGGCTGCTGGTGATTCTTCATCCTTGCTTTCTGTCACATTGCATTGCATATGACAACCTCTTCTGGCCTCTCTCTTCTCTCCCAGGTTTTGGCTTCTTGCTTCCAGGGGCTTTGTCTCTATTGGTCTGAATTTCTTTCTCCCAAAATAGCATAGAGATCTATCCTGTTTGGACTGAGACACAACTTAACTAAAGTAACCTCATCAAAAGGTCCTACTTACAATGGGTTCACAACCACAGGAATGGACTAAGTTTAAGAACACACTTTTATTTTCTGGAGTACATAGATCCAAACCACCATAAAAGTATACTTAGAAATAAGAAAAAAAAATTAATCATAAACTCAAAGTTGGAAGGTAGGAACCAGAGAGATGTAGGATTGGAGGGATGGAGAAGATCATAATAATTCATCAATGGTTTTTGAGCATGAAATTTGTAGAACATCTTTAGTTTAAAAATGTCAGGATAGAAAAGTAATATAGACCATTTATTGCTCTTTACAAGACACTTGAAGTCTTGTTGGAGAGATAAGAGAACAAGTCAGTAAAGGTGCTAAATCACATATATTCATATGCCAAATTGTCCAATGTACACTCTATGATTTGAGGCATCAGGACAGGGACAGTTCATTGTTGACCTCAACCTCAGTTTTGAAATCAGGAAAAACCTTATTGAATGTTCCACAGTAAATTTAGTGTTCTTTGATTCTCACTTGTTTCATAATACCAAAATGACTACAAGCAAACTTATAATTTTATACATTTCAACAAATAAAAACACAAATAAAGGAGATAATCTTGTTTAGAATTACAGTGAGTTTCTAGCTAAACTTCTTTTTTAAAGGTCCATGCCCTAGAAGGTATCAGCTGACCTTTCTTAAACTGTCTTAAATGATATGTTTCAAATACACATAGAGAGAATAATTTAAAAAAACATGATTACCCAACACCCAGCTTTATCAAATGTGAATATTTTGCTATATTTTATTCATATATATTTTTAGTAAATATGCATTACAAACACAGTGAAGCCTGATGTGGAATCTTTCCTGGTCTTTCCCCCTCGCTCCCTAATCAATGGCAACTACTATCCTGTATTTGATGTTTATCATTCCCACACATATTTTATAGTAATTAATATTTGTGTGTATATAAAAATATGCAGTTTGTTAGCTTGTTTTAATCTCTATATAAATTGAATTACACCATATTAACCATTTATTTTTGCAGAAGCTTGCATTTTGAAATTTTAACAATGTTTATATATGTATCTCTAGTTTGTTATTTTAACTGCTTGTATGGATTTCCACAGTATGAATATACACAATGCATTTTTTCTATTGAGAAGCATTTGTTATTTCATGTGATTTGTTATTACAGATACTACAGTGTTACACACAATATAACTAGAAGTAGAATTGCTGAGTTGAAGAGTGAGAACAGCTTTGATATTATGAAATAGTGCAAACTTGCTTTCCTAAATAGTAGCGTTCATATATACATCTGTTTTAGTTTACCACAGGGTTGCCAAAGCAAAGTACCAGAAATGGATTGGCTTTTATAGCGGGGGTTTTATTTGGGGAAAAGCTTACAGTTCTGAGACTGTGAAATGTCCAAATCAAGGAAGGCACCATAGAGATGCTTTCTCTCCAAAGTTAGTTTCTGTTGATCCTAGTATAGAGCCATGTGGTGAAGATGGCCACTGATCTCTGCTGAGGTCTCTGCTTTCTCCTCCAGAACCTACCATCTCCAGAGCTCAGCTGTGGGCAACCAGGCATATGGCTTATCTCTTTTCAGGCCTCCTCTATCAGTCTCTTGAGTCCTCTCTGCCTTTCTGCATCTGTGGGTGAACCTGGAGTCCCTCCTCACACATGGCTGGATCAAATATGGCAGAACCCCCTTTTCCTCTGTGTCTCTCTCTGTGTCTGCATTTATATCAGACCCAGCAAGATGACAGAGACTCAACCTGAGTCATGTCTCACTGACATAGTCCAATCAAAAGCCCTTAAACAATTTTATCAAGTAATCTACCAAAAGACCCTCAACTGAATTTAATGCAATCAAAGAGTACCACACTCAGATTCATTTAAGAACAAATTCATTTTCTTTTTGAGATTCATAAAATAACCTGAAAATGTCACAACACCCATTAGGCATGCAAGAGAATATTAATGTTTCTATATACTTGCCTGGTCTGTTTTTGTCAATATACTAGCAAAGGTTCTCTAGGGAAACAAAACAATAGAAAAAAATATATATAGTATGTAAATATTATGAGTTTTTATAATAATTGCCTCACATGACTGTGGGGATGGATAAGTCCAAATTCTGTATGTTAGGCTGCAAACTGGGTACTCCAATGAACGTTTTCAATGAATTCCACAGGAGAAGTTGACTGGCAGAAGTAGGGTTGGAAATTCTCTCTTCTGAATGCTGAAATCATCATTTCTCCTTTTAAAGTCTTCGATTATTTGGATAAGACTTCTCTCATTTTGAAGGCAACCTCCTCATTTGAATGCAGATATAATCAGCCACAGACGCAAGCAAATTAATGATGATTTAAATACACAAAATAACCTTAAATAATGATCAGGCCAGTGCTTGCTTGTCTAAATAACTGGACACCATAACCTGGTCAAGTTGACACATGAACTTATCCACCACACTCCACCAATTGTCAACTTGGAAGTCATACACATCTTTAAACCACACTTAATCTCTAAATGAACATATCAGCATTCATATTTTCATGTAACCATCCCCAACTGGTTACATTAATAGCATACAACTGGAAGTGTACTAACATTTCCCAAGATCGAGTACAAGTCCTTGGTTAATATTCACTTTTAAACTTAATATCTTATATTTAAATACTATGATGTGAAGTTAATACAACTTACGTCATATTATGAGGGGATAAGATAAAGAAGCACACAAATATATTTTCTTTATGTGTTTATATATATACACACAAATATACTCATAAATAAACAATGAAGAAATCTTCATAACCATTAGAGTATTCATTACAGTAACTGGTCATGTGGTTACAGCACATATTTAAAATGACCCTCTTCCAATACCCATCCCAAATCCCCTTTATCCTCAACAAGCAACTCTGCTTACTGTGGTTCTTTGCCTGGTAGGGTGAACCAAATCTTCCTTCCTGAAGTTTCTGGTCCATTGGTAGTGCTACCTGGATTGCGTTGATGTAGTTTTCCATTGAATTTAGTCAAAGGGCAAGGTAGTACTTAGAGGCATCTATATTCAAGGCAAACTATTACATATCTCCATTGCATAGTTGTGGTCCTATTTCCCTCTGATAGCCAGGATCAATCACCTCAGAGAGTACATTAAATCACATTTTTGTCTGTTGATTAGTAGGCATGAGGAACTCAAAGTGACCAGGTGGCAGTATTAACTTCCAGTTCAATGGAATCACTGCTATGTCTCCTGGTGGAAGCACTCTTCTATTTGGAACTAAAACCTATAGTCAACAGAGCATAAGATTGCAGGGACAGGAAGCAAAAATTTTCTCATGGATCACTAGTGGTAATAGTGAAAGGCATCACTTCCATTTCCACCCATTAATCCTGGACCTGTGAATCCTGGCTATAGGAGAAACAGCACCATATACTGGATGCTGGTTTAAAGCAAATACAGACTTCTGGAGAACACTGTTCCAGCTCTGCAAGGAATTGCTACGAAGTTGGTGCTGTAATTGAGTCATCATAAGGCAATTCCACACTTTTATCAATCCAGCTGCTTCAGGATGATGAGAAACATGGTAAGACCAGTGAATTCCATTAGCAAGTGCCCAATCCCACAAGTAATTTGCTGTGAAGTGGGTTCCTTGGTCATAAGCAATGTTGTGTGGAATATCATAATGATGGATAAGGCATTCTGTAAGTCCATGGATTTTAGTTTTGGCCTAAACATTGCATGCAGGAAAAGAAAACCCCTATATGGAGTCTGTGTTTATTTAAGTTAGAACAAAATGCAGCCCTTTCCATGATGGAAGTGGTCCAATGTAATCCACCTGCAACCAAGTATCAGGCTGATCACCTCAGAGAATTGTGCTGGTCTCTGTTGCTGGCAGATTGGGCACCCATCAGTGGCTGCAGGCAGGTCAGCTTTTGTGAGTGGAAGTCCATGTTGCTGAGCCCATTCGTAACCTCTATCCCTACCACCATAGCCACATTGTGCATAAGCCTATTGGGAAATAACAAGAGTGGCTGGGGGAATTGCTATCTATGGAACAGGTCATCTTATACACTTGAAATACTAAAATCTTTGTGTCCTGAAGTCACCCTCTGGTGAGCATTCATGTGGAACACAAATATCTTCATGTTTTTGCCACTCTGAAGGGTCTATCCTCATGCCTCTTCCCCAGAACTATTTGTCACCAATTTACCAACCATGATCCTTCCAAGTCCCTTATCATCCAGCCAAACCATTGGCAACAGACAACGAATCAGCATTCTGGCCATTTCTCCTTCCAAACCAAGTGTGCAGCCAGGTACACTGGTTGAAGTTCCATCCACTGGGATGATTTCCTCTCATCACTGTCCTTCAGGGATTTCCTAGAAAGGGGTTGTAGTGCAACAAACTGTCCACTTTCTGGTGGTACCTACAAATCATGAAGAACCATCTGTAAATCAGGCCAAAGTTTTCCCTTCCTCAGTCAACAGATTGTAAGGAACTACCCTAAAGGCCATAGTTGTAGGTTGGGAAAGAGAAGGTACTGTGGCAGGGTTGGAGATCATGGTCAGTTGGGCCACTTCCTCATGTAACTTACTTGTGCCTTCAGGATCTACTTGAGGCCTATGTCATATATACCACTTCTATTTTATGATGAAGTGCTGGTGTGCACACCCAACCTTAAGGCTTGGTGTGTCATAAAACAACCAATATATGATAGACAACTCAGAGCTTATGGTAACTTTGTGGCACATAGTTAAACATCCAGTCTCTACTAAGGCCCAGTAGCAGGTCAAAAGCTATTTTTCAATAGGAGAGTAGTTTTCTGCAGTGGATGACAAGGCTTTGCTCAAAAATTCTAAGGGTCTTCATTGTGATTCTCCTATAGGAATGAGCAGATAGCATTTTTATTTGCCACTGTCACTTCCAGCACCAATGGATCTGCTGGATCATATGCCCAAAGGGGCAAAGCAGCTTTCATAGCAGCCTGGACCTGTCACAAAACTTCCTCTTTTTCCTGCCCCCTCTCAAACTAGCAGCCTTTCTGGTCATTCTTTAAATGGGTCAGACTGGCAAAACCAAATAAGGAATATGTTGCCTCCAAAATCTAAAGAGTCCAAGAAAGCATTGTGCCTCTTTTTGGGTCACAGGAGGGGACAGATGTAAAAGCTTATCCTTCACCTTAGAATGGATATCTCAATATGTCCCACACTACTGGACACCTGGAATTTCACTGATGGGGAAGTTTCCCAAATTTTTGTTAGCTTTATCTCTTACCCTCTGGCATGCAAATGCCTTATCAATAAGTCTAGATTGCTCACTAAGTCCAATCAGCATGATATCATCAATATAATGGAACATGTGTGATGTCTTATGGGAGAGAGAGATGACCAAATTCATTGCAGACTAGAGTAGCACAAAGGGCTGTAGAGTTGATATACCCCTGAGGCAGGGCAGGGAAGACCCAGAGAATGCTTTGCCAGTAGAAAACAAACTGTATCTTATGGTCTTTACTAATGGCAATTGAGAAAATAGAATTTGCAAGATCAATAGCTGCTTACCAGTTACCAGGGGATGTGTTCATTTGCTTAAGCAATTATACCACATCTGGAACAGCAGCTGCAATTGGATTCACCACCTGTTTAAGTTTTCAATAATCCACTGTCATCCTTTAAGTTCCATCTGTTTTCTGCACAGGCCAAATAGCAGTGTTGGATGGGGATGTGGTGGGAATCACCAGCCCTGTATCCTTCTTGTGCTCAAGGATGACACTAATCACTGCAATCTCTTTAAGAATGTGGTATTGCTCTTGATGTATTATTTATTATGTAGGGGCAGTTCTATTGGCACCGCTTGGCCTTACCTACTATAATAGCCCTCACCCCACCAGTCAGAGAACCAATGTGGGGATTCTGCCAGTTGCTGAGTATAACTATTCCAAATATGTATTCTAGAACTGGGGAAGTAACAACGGAATGGATATGAGGATTCACTGGACCCACTGTGAGACAGACCTCAGCTAATACTCCATCAATCATCTGACCACCATAAGCTCTTTCTCTGGCTGCTAGTCCACCAATCATGCTTTGCATCTCCTGGAATTAATGACACTTCCAAGTCAGTGTCTAATAATTCTTAAAAGACTGATCATTTCCTTTTACCCAACACACAGTTACCTTGCTAAATGGCTCTAGATATCCTTGAGGAAGTCTTGAAGGAAGAATAACAGTATAAATTTTGGTTAGTGTAACAGGATCCTTACCCAAGGGATCTGGCCTTCCATACATTCAAGGGGCTTTTGGTCTATAAACTGTCTCAAGAATGGGAATTGATTAAGGGGCCATGATTTTTGTTTTTGAAATTCAAATTAGACTTTTGTTCACTTGATCTAGAACAATTCTGCTTACACAGATCAAATGTGAATTTCATAGACTGCCCATCTATTTTACTTCTAGTTACCCCATGACTACTAGCCAGATCCATAGTTCTCTGTGAGTCAGACTATTGTGATTATTGCTTTGGGTCTGCTGTCCATTATGACAGCCACACCAACCATGTCTTTGGCAATTAAATCTTGCCACTTGGCTTTGGCCAACTTTGGGCCCCATCACCACCATTGTCTTTAAGGATCCAAGTTTAATGACAGCAGTTCCCAAAATAATAAGAGCAATTACAGAGCTATTCAAGGGTAATGGAGTTAGTCTCACAAATTTATTCCTCACACTCCAGGTGAAAGATGGGTCCTCTGGATATTCCTGTGGTGGGTGGCTAGATCTTACATGATAAATTCACTCTAACATTCCAATCTCTCTAAGCCTTTCTATTCCCTCATCTACATTATACCAGGGTAGGTCTGGCATTTCAACCTAAGGAAATATAAGTTACCTTTTGATCCATGCTTCAGTCAACTAACTGAACAAACTGTTAGAACCCTTTCTAACTCCTCAAATTATAACATTGATTCCTGGAACTCTACTTAGTTCCTTATTAGCGTTATCCAACTGTATATTCTTTCCACCATTATCTCACACCATTAATATCCATTCTCACATGTATTTCCCTGATTTCTGTCTATAGAAATTGGAAAAATCATGGAATTTTGGTGGAATATATCCCACCCCTCATGGTCCCATTTTGCACCTCACCTTTTGGGGCCTATTGGGATATTCTACTTATAGGTATTGAAAAAAAGAGGTGTGGTAGGGGTAATTCATGAGAAAAAATTTCTTGCAAGCCAGCAACCTCAGGGCATTCCTTTGCAGTTTCATCTCGTAAAACAGGATTAATCTTTTCAGACAGAGGAATGAGAGCAGTTTCTTTAGGGAAGATGGTTACAGGTTTATCAGGCACAGCAAGCATAATCTCTTCTGGTGAAGTTTGGATGGCAGATTCAAGGCACACTGGAGATTGGAAGGCTGACTCCTATGTGCATCCTGGATGTTGAGTGGATGATTCCTCAGGGCAGACAGTTATAGATTTATCTGGCAAAGACTCCGAAGAATCTAGTGTTTCAATGTTCCCACTGGCATCATTAACCCAGCATATGTCTCCATTCCAATTTTCAGGATACCATGCCTTTCCAATCAAAGCCCTCACTTTAACAGCAGATACCCTACAAGGTTCAAAATTTAGGTTCTGTTGTAATTCCTCCACTGGCACAATGAGACTCTGGCTCTCGTATTCAGAAATCTCAAGTCTGCACCCACATAAAGGAAGATTTTCTTAGTTCATAATTGAAGCCCTCAGCTCATCCATTTCTTTTACAACTGTGTCCAGCATATTTAGAAACAACCAGCCAACATCACTATTCCTTTTAAGGCCAGAAAACCAAAAATAGATATTGGATTATGTTTGAGAACTGGTCTTTTCCTCTGGGCATATTAGATTATATTGGATTCAGAGATTTCACTTTTACTTAACTAAATTATGATTAAGGCTTTGATTGGGCCACATCAGTAGGACATTGATTCCCCACCAGTTGGTGGGTGGAGATTCACAGAGAAAATGACACTGCAGAAGAGTTTGTTGGAGTTTTGATCCTGGAGCCTGAGAAGTAAACAGATAAAGAAGCAGATACATGAGGAAGGAGAGAAGGCTCATTGGACACAGCAGAGGCCCTGGAAAGAGAGGTGAGCCATTCACTTGGATAGTTTGCAGCTGCAGAGAACAGAGCCCTGAGCAGCTGAGCCTAGAGAGAAACAAGCCCTGAGAGAGCGATGAGACTTATGCCAACCTACAGCTGATATTGGAAGAAGCTGGTACCACAGAGCCTTCAGAGGAAGAGGGAGACTGAACCCTTGCAGACATTGCCCTCCATCTTGCGTCAACACATGGTAACAGACTTTGGTGAGCGAAGTATCTTATACTTTATGGCCTGGTAACTGTAAGCTTCTACCCCAAATAAATACCCTTTGTAAAACCCAACAGAGTTCTGGTATTTTGCATCAGCACCCCTTTGGCTGATTAACACAGGTGTCAAAACACTCTCACCCAGAGCCTTGCCTCTTATAAGCATTTGTGTAGCTGTATGCTGTGGTGATATATTTCATCTTTGTATTGCCAACTCACACCAAGGGCTATCAGTGCCATCTTGATTGTTAGAAATAGACTCACTAGTGCCTTCAAATATAGTCAGATTAGAGGACCAATTTCAAAACCTCAGAACCAACTCAGGAATCTAACCCTTAAGAGTTTGTTTCTCAAGAACCACTCCCTACACCAAAGCAGTGTTAGTCATGGTTCTCTAGGGAAATAGAACCAACCAGAAATATATATATATAATGAGATTTTTATAAGAAATGTCTTACACAACTGTGGGGATGCGCAACTCCAAATTCTCTACAGAAGGCCAGATAAAAGCTTCTGATGAATTTTCCAGCAGAAGCTGGCTAGCAAAGTAGAGTGGAAAATTATCTCTTTTGACTGCTAACATTATCAATTGTTGTTTTTAAAGACTTCATCTGATTGAATGATACTTTTCTCATTTTTGAAGGCAACCTCCTCAGTTGATTGTAGACATAATCAGTCATCAATGCAACCAACGGACTGATGGATTAAGTTCCCCAAATATCCTAACAGTAACAATTATGCTAGTGCTTGCTTGACCAAACAAAGGGACAGCATAACCTAGCCAAGTTGTCACATGAACTTAACTATCACATTTTTTTTCTAGTCTACTGGGTGTGAAGTGATATCTCATTATAGTTTTAAATTATATTTTCTTGATTAGTTCTGATGAGAAATACCAGTTTAGTCCTTGCCCATTTTCTTTTTTGTGTGTGTTTTTTCTTACTGTTTAGTAAAAATATTTATATATGATTGTTACTAATCCCTTGTCAATTACATTTTAAATTTCTTTTATCGTCTATGACTTGCTTTAAAACTTTGTTTACATTGTTTTTCGTAAAAGGCTTTATTTTAATGTAGCCAAATATCAGTCTTTTTGTTCATATATTTTACATCTTTTTAGGAAATTCTTCCCTAACTTGAGGCCATAAAGACATTCTCCCATGTTTTCTTAAAATGTTTTGACTTCTCTTTTTCATATATAGGTCCTGTAATCTATCTGCTAATTATGTTTGTATATGATCTGGGTACAGTTTTAATTTCCTTTATTCCTTTTGGATACCCAGTTATTCCACTGCCATTCTTTCTATACAATAAATGAATATTTAATTTTTTTAGTTCATTCTCCCACCAGACTTTACCTATTCATGCCATAATAATGAATATTTGTCATTCAAATAAATATTTCTTTAAAATGGAATTTTAGACTACCTTTCCATAGCTAATTTTAATCACTAGAATGGTATTTTCAAAGTCTAATTTTAGTATTTTTTTCTTTTAAATTACAATTCTTAAATGTTTCCAATCACATCTTCTATATAGTTGTGAAGTAGAATAGAATTGCTAGATATTTTCTTCTAGATTTTAATTCATGGTATTTTTCAACCAAAAAGTTAAAATGATTTTTTCAGCTCATTTTTTTAAACAAATCAATTTCATTGATACATATTAATAAGGCATAAATCCATCCAAAGTGTAAAATCAATGGTATCCAGTATAATCACATAGTTGTGCATTCATCAATTCAATCATTTTGAGAGCATTTTCATTACTCCAATAATAATAATAATAAAACAAAAATCAACAAAACAAAAACACAAAATTCACCACTTCTCAATCTCTCTATGCTTCCCCTGCTGTATATAACTGCTATTCTGTTTCCTTCTCTCTAGTTTATTTGTATTTATATTTTGTAAAAACTGTTTTATATATATGCAATATCACCCATATTCATATTTTACATGAGGTTTCACTATGTTATACAGTCCCATGTTGCATATTTTAGCTTTCCTTCTAATAAAATACATGTCTTTAGGCTTTCTCTTTCAACCACTGTCATACCCATATAATAGCTCTTCTAATCACAAACACCATGATGTGCTCTGACTATTTCCACTCATTTCCAAAGACTTAACCTCTTAATAAATACTGCACAGATTAACCAACAGCTTTCCATTCTCCACACTCATTCTATTTTCTGGTGACCTATATTCTAATATTAATTCCATGAGTTTACGTAATATATTTAGTTCATAAAAGCACAATCATACAGTATTTGTCCTTTTGTGTCTGGCTTGCTTCACTCAACTTAATGTCCTCCAGGTACATCCATGTTGTCATAAGACTCAAGACTTCATTTCTTCCTACAGCTGCATTATATTCCATTTTATGTTTACACCACAAATATTTATCAATTCATCATTTGATGGACACCTGGTTTGTTTCAAAGTTTTAACAATCATGAATAATGCTGCTATGAACATTGGTGTGCAAATGTCTATTCATGTCACTGCTCTCAGATCTTCTGGATATACTGAGCAATGGTATTGCTGGTCACATGGCAAGTCTATATTCAACTTTTTTAGGTAATGCCAAACAGTTTGCCACAGTGACTCTACCATTCTACATTTCCATCAACAGTGAATAAGCATTCCCATCTCTCCACATCCACACAGATATTTAAGGTTTTCCAACTTTTTAATAGTGGCCAGTCTAATAGGTGTGAAATGATATCTCATTGTAATTTTGGTTTGCATTTCCCTAATCGCTAGTGATGTTGAACATTTTTCATGTATTTCTTCGCCATTTGCTTATCGTCTTTGGACAAGTGTATTCTCAAGTCATTTGCATATGTTTTCTGTTGTTTTCTTTTTTTAAATATATTTTTTAGTTTTTAAAAAAGGTATTTAGATTACATAAATGTTACACAAAAATATAGGGGATTCCCATATGCCCCGCTTCCCACACTCCCACATTAACAACGTCCTTCATTAGTATGGCACATTTGTTACAATTGATGGAAACATTTTATAGCATTACCACTAAGCATGGACTATAGTTCACATATGTTTTTAATCTGGTAGTTTGTCTTTTTAGTGTTGAGTTGTATGATCTCTTTATATATCATGGGTATTAAACCCTTACCAGATATGTGATTGCAAATATTTTCTCCCATTGAGTTGGCTGTGTTTTTACCCTTTTGACAAAGTCCTTTCTGGTGCAAAAGTGTTTAAATTTGAGGATGTCCCATTTATCTATTTTCACTTGTGCTGTTTGTGCTTTGAGTGTAAGGTTTAAGAAATTACTGCCTACCAAAGGATTTGAAGATATTTTCCTACATTTTCTTCTAGGAGTTTTATGGTTGTTGCTTTTATACTTAGGTTCTTGATCCATTTTGAGTTAATTTTTGTATAGGGTGTGAGAATGGGGTCGTCTTTCATTCTTTTGGATATGGCTATCCAGTTCTCCCAGCACCATTTGTTGAATAGACTGTTCTCAACCAACTGGGTGGGCTTAACAACCTTGTCAAAAATCACTTTACTGTAGATGTGAGGGTCTTTTTCTGAGTTTTCAGTTATGTTCCATTCATCAATGTGTCTCTCTTGATGCCAG
Source organism: Tolypeutes matacus (assembly GCA_026826555.1). Lineage (NCBI taxonomy): Eukaryota > Metazoa > Chordata > Mammalia > Cingulata > Chlamyphoridae > Tolypeutes > Tolypeutes matacus. Next base: position 1,089,037 of record JAKSZT010053807.1, on the reverse strand, counting down.
GATCATGCTGTTTTTACTACTGTAGCTAAATAATATGCTTTCAAGTCACGAATTGAGAGAATGCTAACTCCGTTCTTTTTTTTTTTTTTTTTTTTTTAGACATATTAGGCTATTTGGGGCTCCTTACACTTCCAAATAAATTTTATTATTTGCTTTTTAATTTCTGCAGAAAAAAAGCTGGTGGGATTTTCATTGGGATTGCACAGAATCTGTAAATGCATTTGAGTAGAATTGACAATTAAATGATATTTAGACTTCCAATATACAAAGACAGAATGTCCTTCCATTTATTCAAGTCTTCTTTCATTTCTTTTAGCAATGTTTTGTAGCTTTCTGAATTCAGGTCCTTTATGTCTTTAAACTTTATCCCTAGATATTTGATTTTTTAGTCGCTATTAAAAATGGAATTCTTTTCTGATTTTCTCCTCAGATTGCACATCAGTAATGTATAGAAATGCTACTGATTTTTAAAAATATATTTTTATTACAGAAGTTGTGAATTTACAAAACAATCATACACATGTGTAGAATTGCCATAAAAACAACCCTTCGCCAACACACCATACCATTGTGGAACATTTATTAGAGATTATGAGATAATATCATCAGACAATTACCAGTAATTAGTCCAAAGCATACATTTAGCCTATTATTCCATACCCTCTTATTATTAAGACAGTATGTCTTTGAAATTGATGCAGTAGTATTACAGTATTGCTGTTAACTATAGTCCATAGTTTTCATTAATTGTATTTTTCCCATGCTTCTTCACATTCCCACCACCCTGCAATAGTGACATACATCTGTTCTAGTTCACAGGATATTCTTGTATTTGTACTATTAACCTCAATTTTCACCCATCTTTGGGTTCACTGTGTTATTCAGTCCCTAGATTATTCTCTAACTTTCTATCAACTGACATTTACATCTCTAGACTACCCTTTTCAACCACAATCCTATTTATAAACTAGGTGCTATTCACTATAATGTGTTACCATCAACTCTGTCCATTTCCACACATTTACAGTCAAGTTAATTAAAACTTCTACTTACAATAAGCATCAGTAGTCCTTCTCAGTCCTCCTATCTCCTAATAACCTATACTCTAGGTTTTAACTCCATGCATTCATTCTTCATATTTAGTTCTTATTAACGAGACCATGCAATATTTATCCTTTTGAGACTTGCTTATTTCACATAGCATAATGTCTCTTAGATTCATCCATGTTATCACGTGTCCCAATTCCATTTCTTCTTACTGCAGCATAGTATTCCATTGTATGTATATAGAACAGTTTGTTTGTCCATATGATAGTTAAACCTATTGTGGTGCCCTGCAGTAGATCTTTGTATAACATAAAAGGATATTGTTGATACGACCTGGCAAGCCCACTTCTAGGTAATTACCTAATAGATTTGAAAACAAAGACTCACAGATATTTGCATACTGATGTTTAGAGTGGTAATATCCACAATTTCCAAAAAGTGGAAGCAACCCACATGCCCATCAACAAAGGAAAAATTAATCACAATGTGATATATATGTACAGTGGAATATTATTAAGCTATAAAAAGGAATGAAGTTATGATATACTTTATAACATGGATGAAACTTGAAGAGATCTTGTTAAGCAAAATATGACAGAAAAAATCACAAATATTGTATGATCTCATTTATATGAATTAGTTAGTGTTAAAAACTTGAATACAAGTCATCAAGGCTGGATGGTGGTGGGAAATGGGAAAATAATGCTTAATTGTATTGAGATTTCTGTTTGAGGTGGTGGAAATATTTTGGTAATGGGTGATGTTGGTATTGATAATATAATTTGAATGTAATTAACACCATTGAATTGAATCATTGAAAATGGAAGAATGGGAAATTTCATAATAAAATGAACATATATGCAAAAAATGGACTATAGTTAATAGAATAATTATAATAATATTGTTTCACCAATTGTAAGAAAGTCATCATGCTAAAGAAAAATATGAATAATGGGGAAAAGTGCCTGTGTGAGGGGGGGATATATGAGAACTACATATTATTTTCATCTTTTTTTTTTTTCAGTAAACTTACATCTGATTTAATAAAAAACAATTTTAAAAAGTCTATTAGTGGAGGAAGCCAAGATGGTGGCTGAGTAAGGAGCTCCTGGAGTTAGCTTTTACTACAGGGCAGTTAGTAATCACCCAGAGTTATCTAAAGCACCTGTTTGGGGGCCCCAGGAGACCAGAAGAGTATCCTGCAACATCCTTGAAAATATGGAAGGAGGAGACTGCCCATCAGGAGAGGATCCATGAGTAGAGCACTCCATGCCATGGAGGTTGGTGCCATGGTGCAAGCTGCCTTGGGAGCTATTCCATGGCTGGAGTTGGAAGCTCCATTTCCCAAAAAATGAGGGAGGAAGACATGGTGTGGAACAGACTTCAGCTAATTAGTAAATTCAGTAGGCTAAAGTATAATCCTAGGAACAGCTAAACTTTGAGCATGTCCAGGTCAGGAGACTGGTAGCCACCATTTTGATTCTGACCCCAGCATGAGGGGAAGCCTGGCTGACTGAAAATCCAGTGAAGTTAGGGACTGTCTTGTTTCCACTCAGATCGGATTGCAGCCCTAGCCTGGGCTCCAGCCCCACCCCCAGCAGAGAGGAAACTGGCAGGACCTGCACCAAGCTCTCCAGGCAATTGTAGGTGCTCTCCACGGGCACAGACTGAATAGTCGGACACCTGGGGCTGCATCCCCGCACCTCAATAGGATAAGAGAGAAGCTGGGAATCCTCAGTCTCTCAGGGCAATGGCAGGCATTTTCAGCCCACACAAACTGGTTTGTTGAGTGCCTTCGAGTCCATTTCCAACTCTGTGGCCCCATAAGATAGGAGGGGGCTGGTGCTCGCTCAGCCTCTCAGGGCAACTGCAGGTGCCTTTGGCCAGCACAAAACCCACCGTTGGGCACCTGTGGTTCCATCCTCATCCCCAATAGGACAGAGACAGATTGTTTGCCCAGCCTTTCTGGTTAACTGCAGGTGCTTTTGGCCCACACAGCCTGGACTGATGAATACGTGTGGATCCACCCTCAACCCCCAACAGGAAAGGAGGGGTCTGATCTTTCCACAGCCTTTCTGGGCAATGGCAGACACTTTCAGCCTGCATGGACCGGACTGTTAGATGTCTATGGATCCACCCCCACGCCCAATAGGATAGAGGGGTCTGGTGTCTCCACAGCTTCTCTGGACAATGGTGGGTACTTTCAGCCTACAGGGACTGAACTGTTGGGTGCCCGTGGATTCAACCCCATGCCCAAATAAGATAGGAAGGGGCTGGTGTTTCCTCAGCCTCTCTGGGAAATGGCAGGTATTCTTGTCCTAAAGGGACTGAACTGTTGGATTCACGAAGAACCACCCCCTCACACCCAATAGTATAGAAGGGGGCTGGTGTTTCTTAAGTCTCTCCAGGCAATGGTGGGTACTTTTGGCCTACAGGGACTGAACTGTTGGGCATTGGTAGTTCTGTTCCCACCCCCTAAATGGCAGAAGAGACAGTATTTCCTCAGCCTCTCGGGCAACTGCACCTGTCCACATGGCTTAGATTTTTGGACACTCTAGAGGGTCCATTCCCATCCCCAGGAGGTAGGGGGTCTGGTGCTATGTCAGTTTACCTGGGCAACTGTGGTCATTTTGGACCCACAAGGCATATATTGTTGCCCACAACTATAGCTACATCCCTATCCAAGGTAGAGGAGGAAGGGGTGGGAAGCTTCATCAGTCACTCTGGGCAACTACAGACAGCCTTGTCTTGCCCAGTTTGGATTATTATACACAGCTCTAGTTCTGTCCCTAACCCTGGCAGAGGAGAAAGGTTGGAGAAGCTTCATCAATTCCTGGGGCAACGTGGGCAGCTTCAGCCTCCAGAGCTTACAGCAACAACTACATCCTTGACTCTTACTACACAATGAACAAGGGAGAAAAGACAAGAAATCCCTAAACTAAAGGAGAAACTGCACACAGAATAAATACATCTAGCAAGCCAGATGTGAAAACACCAACAAGCAATTGCAATCCAATCCAATTACAATTACAGTCCAAGAAATAGGGAGATATGGCCCAGAGACTTAAATCTTTGGTCTGTTCATGTGCCAGTTGAGCCCTGAATCTCAGCAGATTTCCACCACTTACTCTCCAGTTCCTTGGGCTCACCCAGGACAATCAGGAGAGAGTGTGGTCTACAGTGTGAACTGTGGTCTATGGTTGGTGGCAAGGCCCCAGGATGTGTAAGTTCATTGAGGGTGGAGGGCCACACTTGTGGGAGATGTTTGTGTGGGATGTGGTGGGAGGTGTGGGAGGTGGGCAACATGGGAATCCCAGTGGGTTCTGTGTAATATTTTGGGTAATCTAAGCACCTCTTAAAATATATGTATATATATATATATATATATATAACATTATTGTAAGCAAATACACATATATATTTATATATCATTTTGCAAATGTTTGTATGTATTGAGAGAATTTTGATTTTTACCCACAATAAAAATAAATTAAAAAAAAAAAAGAAGATGATGGACAATGCCCATTCCAAGGAATGGAGAGTGTCTGCAACTAAAAGCAAGACAGTTTTATTCATCTGCCCCATGGGACCTAAGACCCTTCTCAATTTAAAACAAAGTGGGCATCACCACCCCAAAATCCTCAATATTGGGTTTGAACAATGGACTAAAGTACACTTATTATTATTATATTATATATTTGTTATTATTCTAGCAATGGAAAACTTGTATCACTGGTATAAAGGCAGTGGCCACCAAAGGTTCTGAGGGGAAGGAGAGAGAAGAACAGGTGTAACATGGGGCCATTTTTGGGACATTGGAATTGTTCTTCATGTCATTGCTGTGATGGATAGAGGCTGTTACACATTTTGTGAAAACCTGTAAAATTATGTGAGGCAGAGTGCAAACTATAATGTAAACAATAGTCCATGGTTAACAGCATTGCTTCTATATGTTTTCATCAATTGTATAACAAATGTACCACACTAATGAAAGATATTGTTAATGTGGGAAATTGTGGGAAGGGGAGGGAGTTGGGTGTGTGGGAATCCCCTATATCTTTGATGTAACATTTATGTAATCTAAAGCTTCTTTAAAAATAAAAAAATAAAATAAAAATTACTTACAATCTTTATTTCCTAACTCTTAGAGAGTGAAAACTTTTTAGCTTAATGTCAGGTACTCTGCTAAGCATTTAAGTACATTATCTTATTTAATTATCACCATAATATTTTGAGGTGGAAAAGGTTATTATCCCCATTTTAATAGATGAAGAAATTGGAGCTTTAAGAGAAGTGCTGTCCAATAGAAATAAAATGTGAGCCAAGCATCATACATAATTTTAAATTTTCTAGCATGTGCATTATAAATATTAAACATAAACAGAAAACATTAATTTTAATCATATATTTATTTAAGCAGTTAGCCAATATATCCTCTTTTCTGCATGTAACTGATATAAAATTATTAATGAAACATTTTGTATATTTTTACCTATGTTTGTGTGTTCTAAATCTTCAAAATCTGGTGGGTATTTTACGTTTACAGTACATCTCAATTTGTACTAAGTACTTTTCAAATACTGAATAACCATGTGTGACTAGTCGCTATTGTGTTGGACAATAAAGATTTACTTATTAACATTTCCACGAACACATAGCTAGAAGTGGCAGAGTCAGGGCTCCTGATTTAGTCTAAAAGCAAAGCCCTTGTAAACACTGGGCATGAATGCTGCTTACTAATTGCAGTTGTTACTGATGGTTTGATATTAATCATGAAAAATATCATGAAAATGTAATTTGTTTAGTCTTACAGTTTCCTGCCCATATACTCACCTCCTTTCCCAGTAACAATGAGGATTTATTGCTTGTTAACATTTTTGTAATGCTCAGTTCAAGTTGTTGTGGGCAGTACAAAGATGAATGAGATTTGATGCAAAATAACTGTCACAGGATACAAAGTACTCATTTTTGTCATCCATCTGCATGACCTGTACATTCTGTCTTTGCAGATAAATTACATGAGATAGCAAATCACAGTCAGAGACAGATTGCTTGATGTAGGGCATTTCAATGCAATAACAATTAAAATAATAGAATATTGATAGGAATCATCAATTTCATATCAATGATGGTTTCTCTAGTGAGATGAAAAGGTGTGTGGATAGGCACTGCCAATGTATTTCTCTTTGAGTCTCATTTTACTAGGTCTACATGGCTGATCAACCCCTCTTCAGATTGGCACATTTTTTCTCAGTTTAAATCAATTCTTACAGGCCTGGAAAACATACTTACACAGTAAATTATTTTAATTCTCTTTGCTGATCCATTATATAATGGTTTTTATTATATTTTAACCTACATAGAGTAGACATATTTCCAAGTTTATGGGGTACACATTAGTGTAATTCTTTTCCTGACCACAGCAGGAACATGGTTCAAGTTCCAAATTGGGACAATATAAAAACAATGCAATAAATGTTACAGTAGCTTTAAGCCATGTGTTGGTTTGAGTCCTTTGTGGACCCCAGAAAATCCTGTTTTTAAAATGAACCCATTCTTGTGTCTGTAAACCTACTGTAGATGGGACCTTATGAATAGATTCAGTTAAAGGAACTTCCTTTTGATTAGATCACTTCTGTAGGGCATGAACCAGGTTGGGCCTTAATCCTCTTACTGGAGTCCTTTATAAATGGATGAATAAAAGCCTCAGACACAGGAAAAAAGCTGCACTGAATGAGAGAAACACCCACAAGTTGAAATCAATGAACCTGGGAGAGAGAAAAGCCAGAGTCAGAGCAGCCGGAAGCAGAACTAGTAACAAGGCGTGGAGGAGAGGGGAGCGACTACTGGACACTGCCATTATGCCCTGCCATGTACTTGATTGCCCACAGTAAGCTCGGGGAGAAAGTGAGCTTGGAGGAGAAGGCAGAGCCACCATTATGCCTTGCCTTGTGGCAGGAGTCCAGGATCACCAGCAGCTGACCTTTGGGGAGAGAGCTTTGCTTGATACTTTGATTTGGACATTTTCCACAGCCTCAGAACTTTAAGCTTTTAAATCTAATAAATTCCCATTATAAAAGCCAACCCATTTCTGTTATATTGCTCCCAGCAGCTTTTAGCTAGCTAAATAGGGCATCTCCTCCAAAAACAAACAAACAAAAACAAATTTCCTTCAGTGCCCTTTTTAATTTGGAGGGCTTTTGTTAAAATTTTTGATGTAATGTACATTCTGAAAATGTGTAAATGCACCTGAAAACCATATACTGAGAGTTCGTATAGTGGACTGGAAATTGCATGTTTTTAAATTTTCCAAATCTACAATTATAGCTATATAAACTTAGACATTTTAGGTAGTCCCTCTGAGTCATTGTGTCCTCATTTGTTTAAAAAAATGAGGCTAATACCTACCCCATAGAATGGTTATGAAGAGTAATAGGATATATATAATATAGATGGTACATAAAAAGTTTTCAATAACAGGTAGTAATCTTCTCTGTAAGCAAGCAGAGCAAAGTCTTAATTAGTCCTTGTGACAGGTTGAAGTTTTGTGAATCCCAGAAAAGATCATGTTCTTTGGACTAATCCATTCTTGTGGTTGTGGGGCCCTTTGACTGAATAGATTTAATTAAGGCTTGATTATATGACTTGATTAGATCATTTTAAGGACTTTGGACTACGTTAGTGAGGTGTGGCACAGGTTGTGTCTCCATTCTCCTGCTGGGGTCTTTAATAAACTGTGAACTGGAAGCAGAAACACAGAGAGAGCGCTACAATTTTTACCCTGCCATGTGAGAAAGGACTCCAGGATGGTCTACAGTTGCAGAAAGACAAGCCCAAGAGGTTGAGAGAGAGACCGAGAGAAATTCTGAAAGGCTGGGCCTAGGGAGCAGCTCAAAACTGAAGAGATGAGCCCTGCCATGTGCTTGATCACACACAGCCTGGAGGAGAAGGCAGACACCCAGGTGGAAAGCCATCATTTTGTCCTGCCATGTGGCAGAAGTCCAGGATCCAGCAGCTGAACTTTGGTGAGAAAGCATCTCTGATGATGCCTTGATTTGGACATTTTCACAGCTTTGGAACTGTAAGCTTTTACCCTAATAAATTCCCTTTATAAAAGCCAACTCATTTATGTATTTTGCATCAGCAGCCTTAGCAAACTAAAACAGTCCTTTTTGAGTTAGAATGCTGAGAGCTTTTTCCAAGTGTCCTGGCTCTTGGTTATTCCATTGCTTACTGGTGCCACCATGAGACAGAATTTGGGAGAAAAGAAAATGGAAAAACATTTTTCATTATTTTCAGGGATGTGGATTTCTGTTAGTCTTAACAAATTGAATTTCTCAGATGATTTTCTGGGTTACTTATTAAAACTAGTAGAGTCTCCTTGGTCTGTAAGTAACGTTTCTGGTCTATGTAAATCATTTTCTATTGGACTATGTATATATTTAAACCTAAAAGTTGTGCTTTATATTATAGAAGAATCCAGATTAACTACAAAGCAACCATGTAGCTGAATTTAAGGGATATTCACCTCTGAATGGTAATCCTTAGTCTGTCACTCTTTAGCTTGTTGGTCTTGTGCAAATTACTTGTCTTCTATGAGCTTGAGTTTTTGGGAATTGTAAAATGTGGATAATAATATTAATCTCATTAATATTTAAGGTTGAGTATTTTAAATACCACATAATTATTGAATATTTCTTTCCCTCTTCCTCAGGTTTAGATGCGAATCTTAAAGAAATCAATTAAATGGTGTCTATCTTGGACATTTAAAATGATTATTAGTGCTCTGAGAGTACCCTCATGGCATGATTTTGCCACACTGATCTGGGACCATCAGTGATTTTTATTTTCAATGATTTCCTACCATTTCTTATGGCAGACTTACCCAGTAGTGCACACTCCAAGAATCAGAGATGTAACCTTATGGCAGTTTTTGATCTCATCTCCCAGACATTTCCTATCTCCTCCAAATAGAAAAATGCATGTGCAGAATATTGTGCATAAAGGAGAGACAGTTACAAGAGGAGTAAAATGAAGTATCTGTTTAAGCAAATACTTCCTTTTGTTCTCTTTCATGCAGACCTCACTGAACTGCAGTGCTGAAGGTTTCCTCAGCAGGTGTAAAATAGGTGTAAAATAATGTAAAAGAACAAAGAAGATGATGGTGAAGATTATTTTAAATGAGGTTTTAACCTTAAAAACATCAGGAGTTGGAAAGAAGACAGTTACAAAGATGAAGAAGGGACATACTGAGGAAAGATGTCATGATTTGTCCCTTCAATAAAAAACTTTCCTTGAAGGAGGCATTAGAGAGAATCATAATTGTAATGATTGGTAAAGCTATATTTTTCCTTCCTGATATTGTATCTCTATGCAGATGCCATTTCACTGTCCATTCAGTAGACAAAAAAATTAAATTGCATACTGTGTTCTTGGTGCCCCCAAACATTGTCTACTTGTTCTTATTTTATTTCAGGAAAGAAAGCCGCCTCTTCCTCTTTCCACAAAAAGTAGAACACTAGAAAAATATGTTTTTCTATTGGTTGAGTATGGAAAGTGGATCTTTCTTCCTAAAACTGCAGACCTTTCTGGAGAAGAATTTAAGGAATTGGCGTGGCTCATTCTCCCATCACCGGGCCGATTTAAGAGCCCACTTCTTGGAACAAGAATTAAAGTATATTAGCTGGGGAGGTTTGTTGTTGTTGAGTTTGGTTTTAATCCTATGCCTGGGCAGGAAAATTAACCCTGTTTCTTATGCCTGTGACCCATCCCAGCCATAAACCAGCCACTTTGCCTCTGGTTGCTTTAGTGATTTTTGGAGATCCGGCACTCTCATACTTGCTTGGGCATTGAAGACCAGGCAGCCAGAGTGCACTGGTAAGCACCAGCTTTGCGGCTCCTGGCTGTGTTGCTCCCTTTTTTGTATCCTTTCCTACCTTGGAAAGGCGCTGTCCACACCCATGATGCAGCTTGGTCCCCAACAGCGACGGGGCTGAACCCCACGAAAGCAGCTCAAGCCACCCTGACCTGCTTAAGCTCATTTGCCCTTGCTCCCTGGGGTAGCCAAAACGCTAGACTTCTTCCTCATAGCCTCCCTTCTCACCCCCAGAGGTTCAACCCGAAAGGAACCGAGGTACCAGACCCTACTACAAGCAGAGTGTGTGATATATACAGATGTCTAGGCTCCTGCCCCTACTTCCAGTAGTTTGTCTTAACTATCCTGTGTATGAGGAAATAGTGCTGCTGGACGCTTGCTCTCTAGCTGTAGTCAGGGCGACCAGCGGGATCGAGAGGAAAGCATAACACGAAAAATAAAACTTCGGTAAGATGGGAATTAATTGAACTTAAGTAAGGGAAGCTTAAGAGAGGAGGAACCGAGTACCGAGAGGAGCAATGCATGCCCTCCATTTTTACTCGGAAAACCTGGTAGCCCCAAAGCGGCGCGTTTTCCCCAGCAGGGGATGCCGCGCGCGAGTGCTCCGCCAGCATGCATTTTGCCGCCCTCTTGGGGCGGCGAGCCGTAACTTCCAGGCTTACCTCCATCTTGTCCCAGGGTTCTACTGTTCCCTGTCAGCTGGGAAGGACCGTCTCTGGAGCGGTGGGGGATGTGGGCTGCAGGGAGTGGGGACCAGAGGGGGGAACCCAGCAGGCGGTTTGGACACTGGTTCAGTTTTCTCCCCCAACCCTCCACTCGCACACCTCTTTCTTTCTCCCTTCTCCCCGTCTTTCTAGTCCCTCCCCGTCCCCATTGAAAAGGGCTGGCTCAACACAAGCTCCTAGCAGTTCGCGAATTGTCTGGGCGGGAAGAGCTGTGAGCCTGAGCTGAACGCAGCGACCCGCGCGGCAAAGCGGATGGTGAGCCTAAGAGTGTTCAGAGTGGCGGCGGCATAGGCTACACAGGTAGCCCGCGCGGTTGGAACACCCTCAGACGCAGTCTCCGCGTCATCAGCAGCTCCGCGGACTGCGAGATGTGGCGGTGCAGCCCGCTACAGCAGTTTAGTCGCTCTGGAGCAGGCGGAAGCTTTTTCTCCCGTACCTTTACCATCTCATTCTACACAAGAGGCTGCGTCACTGAGTAAGTATCCGATACCGGTGCCAGAAAAGAGTGCAGTGTGTGGGGCTTGCAACCTGCACTTAGTGCGCGAAGGCTTCCTGCTACTCAGGAGTCTTGACTATAACCACAGTGGTTTTAGAGATGCTTCTTGTGTCCTCACTTCCACCTCCTCCATTCTCTTCCCTGAAGGTAAAGCAGAGTAAACCCCGCAGATGGAGTCTTTTTGGCATTGCCACAGCTAGGCTTGGGTTATTTTGCGAAAACTCTCACTTTTGTCAGAAAGGGTTTGTATGTGACTTTCCCAATCATTTGCCATGCGAAAGGTCTTTTACTTTAACGGATGCAACTGGCTTCGGCAAGGCTGAGAGAAACTTTAAAACTAAGAAGGGGGAGGGGCAGGTGCTGAAAAAAGATTATCAGGAGTCATGGGCTAGCCTGGTGGAGCGGTCTGAACCGTGAGATTATGTTCCAGCCAGGCTCCTGCCTCAGACCTCGTGGGGCCAGGTTCCTCTGCGTTCCTGCCTCTCCGGGCTCGGGGTTTAAACCTCTACCAGACTGACGCTTCATCTAGGGCTTCCCAGGCTTGAAGCAAAGTAGAGGCGAGGGCCGCCGCGCCTTTGAATGTGCGGGGACCTCCCTCCTCCCCCTTCCCTAGAGCTTTCCCTTCAGGCTCTCTCCCTTCAATAAGCATATGACAGTGTAGACAAAAAAGGGCGTTTCTCTTCCTCTAAAGAAATGACTTTTAATTCTTTAGCCATATAAACGCCTATCTTATTGAAAAATGATATTTCCTAAGATGGGACCGAAACCAATTTGTGTCGCCACAAAGGAATTTTTAAAAGCGCGTAACCATAAAACGGCGTTGGAAAAGGTGACTTCTTAAAAGCGAGTAGCCGCAAAAGGGAATTGGAGAATTTAGGAGAGCGGAGCGGAGCGACAGACTGCTCTGGAGACACGACTTTCATATGAGCGCATAGTCCTAAATCTGCCATCTCCCCCATCCCCTGCAAAATAAAGGGGTGGTGGTGGTGAATAGTGGAAACCTCTTCTTCCTTTCTTCCTCCAAGGAAAGACTCTTAAAGCCAGACTGAAAATAGCTTCTTTGATTCCAGAATGATTTGGCCTCCTTTGCCCTCTGAGGTGCCAGGTGCTGGGGTGCATGCAAGCTTACGCGCGACTGTAGGCGGGCCCTTGTGTGTCCGAGCAGGGTGCCCTTCCAAAATGTTGGCTTGGGGGCTGGGAATTGAAACTTGTGCCACTGTGATACACACCCACATAACAAAGACTTGATAAAAGAGGGTCTAGGACAAAATAATAAAAACAAAACAAAACAAAACGTGTACTTGCGCGGAAACATCCCAAGATGGGATTTAAACCTAGCCTAGAAGCTGGTTCTGTACGAAGGGAAGTGTTGAAGAAAGTGTTTGAAATTTGGGATAGACCGAGAAGCAAGCAGAAAATATGAGGAGGGGGCGATAGCGCTAGAAGAGCCACTTTTGTGCTTTTAGCGGACCATCAGAGAAACAACCTGAGGAGCTTGCGGAGAATTCCGAAAACTGAACACAACACCCGAAAAGGTAGCTGCGCTTTAAGACTAAATTGATCTCCGCCCACCCCCCACCGCCCCCCCACCGCCAAAGGGAAACAAGTGTAACTAATACACACACACTCATATATTTGCGGGGCACCTTCGGAAATTGGAAATAACTAGATGGGATTCCATTCTTGACTTTGTTTAAAACAAATTCACGCAATCACAGCGGGAAGTGTTAGTCCCAGTGCTGCCCTTTCCTGTGTGCTTGTACACGCGGGAGGGGGATGGGGTTGGCATTTGAAAGCAAGTCGAAGTAATAATATATATACATATCCTCTTCCCCCCCTCCCCCCGTCCCTTTGTTTGGCTCATCGGAGGTAACGCGGACGGTGTGCAGGCGGTTTTTAGGACGCACTAAGGTCCAAGGACACCTTTCTCCCTCTGCTAAATTAGGAATTTACGCGCACAGCCCACGGGAGCTGAGCCCTGCCGCCATCGCCGCGGCGCTGCGATTGCCAAGCGGCTAGGAAGAGCCTACGCGAGCACAGTCCGAGAACCCTGTTTTTCAGTCGCCTTTGCACAGGCAGCCCCTCCTTTTGGCGATGATGTCAGCCTGGTCAAGGCTCTATGGGCCGCCGGGAAGAGGCAGAGTGGCGAGTTCCCGCTGGGAGCGCCAGTGGTCCTGCCCTGCACCCTCTCTCTGCGCAGATGCCCTCTTTTACATTCAGGATCTTTCCCGCGCTCCCTCTCTGGGCTCCTCCTTCCAGCTCACTCTCTCCCGGGAGGTGCACGTAGACGCTGGAGGCGGGGGAGGCGTAGGCTGGCGGGCCATGGCCGGATTTGAACCCCAGGAATCAAACCAAGATTTGGGGTCTTCTTCCATCCATTTTCCTTCGTTTCCCCCGCCTTGTTCTTTCCCCGTTTCACGCTGGCACCTTCACTATTCACAGTGAATTTATTTAGCGGCCTTTTAGAGGGCAAATTCTTCAGATATAATAATAGTTACAGTGTTAAATTTTTGCTGTTTTCCCTCCTCCTAGGTGATGAGAAAGGGGACTGTGCAGAGGCGTCTTTAACATCCCGTGGCTGTTTCCTCCCTTTCAATAGAGCGAGCTCTATAGAAAGCGGGGAATAGGCCCAAAGAAATGGTGCGGTGGGGGAGGGGAGTGATCCAAGGCCTGAGGCATGGGGGAGTCCCCATAGTTGAAAATTGGGCATTGCGTAGAGAAAGGCAATAGGAGCTGCTGTCGCTCGTGAGAGACCACCGTATTCTTTATAATTCTGCGCAGTCATTCCCTGAGGCAGGTACGCCAAATGGAGAAGATTCAGGAATAGGATTTTACAAGAGTGAAGGGTGCTGCGTCTTGCCTTCTGAGCTTGTTCTTCACGATTTAACAAGCAAAGCCGTTTCCCGAATTTCAGGCTAACCAGTTTCGCCTGATTGCTGGCAATTCATTCTTTAGCTCTGGGAGAAGGACCTCAGCAGGCAGTTGGAGAAGGTTTTACAGGGCTAGACGACAGAGGCAGGGCGTGGGGAGGCACTGAAGCCTCAGAATTGAGTTATTTTCCAAAGGAAATTACAGTCGAAAGGGATCACAGCAAACTGCTAACCAGCAGTTTGGAGGCCAGTGGGAGAGTTGGGAGAAGGGGAGCAGGAGCAAAGAATTCTTCCAGTTCGTAAGTGTAGGTTTTTTTTTCTCATTCCCTTTAATGGAAGTCTTTCCCTACGTGGTAGATTGTGGGCAGACAACTGTGCAGTAACTGATTTTGAAATACAGAAAGGGGGAAGAAACTCAGACCAAGCATAAAAATATACTTAAAAAAAAAAAGTTCCCCTAATGGGATTTTGATGGGTTTTGGCAGCTGGTATGCCTGGCAGAAAGGATTGCAGGTTTCACATTATTTCTTCACTTGGTATTCAACATTTTATGTTGGTTTTTTTTTTTTTTTTTTTTTTTGCAAGATAGAAATTCCTTATAGAGAGCTTTCAGACCGCTGGTGGCAGGAGAAAACATGGTAATGGATTTGGAAAGCAGGAAATTCTGTCCTCTGTGCAAGCAGTCCACAACAGCCCATAGCCAGGATTTATAAGATTCTTTGGGGGAGGAGGCATAAAGACAAAGGGATTGTATATAAAGCACTGGCTTTGAGCTACTGTGACAAGATACATGTGGTTGCTGCATTTTCTATTAGTGGGAAAGGAAATTATTTGGGAGGTGACACCTCGAAGGCTAATTTTCTGTAATCTTGCTTCATGTATTTTAAAGTGTCATGATTTTATTTATTCACCAAAAATCCACAAGCATTTATTAGTCACTTACTATGCAACACAATGAGCTAGGCTCAAGGAATACAAAAGAGAATAAGAAAGCATGGCCATCCACATTTTTGAGCAGAGGGACTCTTAGAAAATTATGATACAATATGATAAATATTCCAATTGAGCATAGTGGAGGGAAGAATTAATTTGTCTTAAGAGAAGGGATTCATAAAGAAATTGTCTCTCAGGCTTTGAAAAATATGCATTCCTAGGCAGTGACTAGCCAGAAAATAGACTTGGAAGGACATGTTAGACAGAGAATAAATAAGGAAGGGCATGAGGAACCTGATGCCCTGATATGGAGTTAAGAAGTATGTTTATGCTTTGTAGACATAGGCCACCATTGAGGACATTTCCAAGAGATAATTTAAAAACAACAAAAGAGTAAGAAAATTGGGTAGGAGCTGGCACATATTAGGAATATTTGTTGTTTTGTTTTTAAATTAATGTCTGAATAAACTAATGATTGGAGTAGACAGTGGAGGCAAATAAGTTAAGCAGATACCGTAATATCCAGAAAGAGGACAAATGAATGAAGAAAGCCTAAATTAAATAGGTAGAATAAGAAAGAAAGGAATGCTACTTCTGAGAATAAATATTTCTTTAGACTTGATCATCTGTCTACTTATTTATTTAAACTCTTCTCACCTTTCCCATCAAACTCTCCAAATTCCCTATCTTCCCCATCAGTATGAGTCCCTTTTGTCCTGGGGAGACATCCCCCCACCCAAGTCCTTTACCCATTTAGACACACACTTACCCCATCTCCCAATATCTATACATCTCTCTGCATCAACTCTGTGCCCTAAATCATCTCTCCTACCCATACTCACTTCTGCTCCCTACCACCAGTTAAAGTCATTTAATCTTGGCCTTTCCCCCATTTAGTCGCCAGAAAACAGGTTTATATTGCTCATTTTTCCTCCTCAAATCAGTCATACATCCTTCCTTTCTCCCTGCATACCCACCTTGGGGATTTCTCTACTCCTCCCCTCTTTACTTCCTCCTCACTACCTACTTTGGACTCCCTTTCAGGCCTTAAGAAGCTACAAAAAAAGAGGAACCTCTATCTCAAATTCCCTTATTTAATTTGTCAAGTTTTCCTTGCCAAGGTTTCTTTCTGCCTGTGTGTGTCTTTTGCTGTTTTATTTCAAACAAGGTATGTACTGGAATTCCTCAGCTTCATTTATATTTTTTATTAAGCCTGAAAATGTCTGTTTTCCTTTTATTTCACCAAGGGATTCAAATATTTTACATTGGAAAGTATTTCCAACTTTTCTGAATTTCTCACCACACACTCCTGACACTGTTTCTTTGAATATCACCCTTTCTGGTGTGCCCTCTTTCTAAGGGTCATTCCTTTTATGTTTTCAGTGAAAGTTTCTTTCTTATTTTTATTCCCCTCTCCTTTTCACTTTGTGGGATTGTCATAGTGGCTCAAGTCTAAATATTTAGAGAGTGCGTTTCCCTAAAACAGGCACCCTCACCCCACACATACATAGGATTTCAATGCTTTTATCAATGTGTTTTCATACCAACACACACATTTATCCTCACAATCTTCAGAGGCAAAGGAAACCTTGCTTTTCTCTACATTTTTAGGAAGTCCTTTTTGTGTGGGTAGAAAAGGGTTAATGATATCACCCATATCTCCACATTCAGTGAGGTTGAATCAGCAGCATTGAGAATTAAGATGTGTACTAGTCAGTGTTCTCTAGAGAAATAGAACCAACAGGAGATATCTGCAAATAGTATAAGACTTTATAAAATTGTCTCATGAGACCGTGGAAATGCACAAGTCCAATTTCCATAGGGCAGGCTGCAAGCCAGGGACTCTGATGAAAGTTCTCATTGAGTTTCCCAGGAGCTGTTGGCTATCTGAAGTAGAGGTCTGAATTCTCTCCCTAAAAGCTGATATCACTTCCCTTTCTAAGGCCTTCATCTGATTGAATGAGAAATTACTCATTTCTTTTTTTTTTTTTTTTTTTTTTTTT
>JAKSZT010053807.1:941661-1063859 GCA_026826555.1 Tolypeutes matacus | reverse complement strand
CCCCCCTACAGTAATATCAGGACTGCAGAGAAGAGCAACCACAGAGCTCTTCAGAGAAGATGGAGTTAGTCTTACAAATTTATCCCTCACAGTCCTTGTTAAAGGTGTGTCCTCTGGACATTCCTGGGGTGGGTGGGCAGGTCTCAAGTGGTAAATCCATTCTAGCATTCCACTCTCGCTAAGCCTTTGAATCCCCTCATCTACTGTATACCACGGCAAACCAGGCATCTCAACATCAGACATGCTAAGCCATCGTTTGGTCCATGCTTCAGTCAGCCACCCAAACAAACTGTTAGAGCCCTTTCTAACCCCTCGAGCTACAGCGTTGAATCCAGAATTTCTGCTTAGTGGGCCCATATCAATAAATTCAGCCTGATCCAACTTTATATTCCTTCCACCATTATCCCTTACCCTTAGTATCCATTCCCACACATATTCCCCTGATTTCTGTCTATATAAGTTGGAAAACTCATGCAGTTCTTTCAGAGTATAGCGTACTTCCTCATGGGTCACACTTTGTATTTCACCTTTGGTGGCTTGTTGTGATTTTAATCTAGTAATGGGTCTCGAAGACAAGAGGGGTGGGGGGTCTGGGTAAGGAGAAGGATTAGAGATGTCTTGCAGACTACTGACCTGAGGGCATTCCTTTGCATTTTCTTCTGGTGAGACAGGATTATTCTCTTCAGGCAGGGGTTGGAAGACAGATTCCTCAGGGCAGACTGGAAGTTGAACCATGCATACTGTAGATTGGTTGGTACCTGCCTCGTGGCTGGGAGGAGGTACAGACTCTCTGGGGCAAGGTGGAGGCTGGGCAGTACATGCTGGAGTTAGGCTGTTACCTGCCTCAGGGCTGGGAGGAGGTCCAGACTCCCTGGGGCAGGCCAGAGGCTGGGCAGTGCAGGCTTCCATTTGGCTTGTACCCACCTCAGGGCTGGAAGGAAGTCCAGACTCCCTGGGGCAGGCTGGAGGCTGGATGATACAAGGTTGAGAAGGTGTGGTCTCCACAGGGCAGGCCATCACAGGTTTATCTGGTAAAGTCTCAGCAGAATTTAGGGTTCCAATGTCCCCACCAATATTATCATCATCCCATATGTCTCCATCCCAATCCTCGGGGTTCCACTCCTTTCCAATCAATGCCCTCACTTTAATTGCAGAAACCCTGAGAGGTTGAGATTTTAGTTTCCTCTGTAATTCTGCTACTCGTACAATGAGAGAATGGGTTTGATTCTCAGATATCTCAAGTCTGTGGCTACAGGAGACAAGATTTTCTTTCAAGGCACACGTAGAAATTTTCATATCATTCATGCGGCATTTAAGTTTCAAATTTGAAGACTTTAACTCATCCTTTTCTTTTGTAACTGTATCCAGAGTATCTAGGAGGAGCCAGCCAACATCATTATATTTTTTTACTCCACAAAATTCTGTTAAAGTGTTGAAAACACTCTCACCCAGATCCTTGCTTCTTATAAGCGAGGAAGTAGGGGAATCCAATGATGCTATTTTGCGTATCTCTATTGCCAGCTCACACCATGGACTGTTAGCAACCTCATTATTGGAAAGGGAGTCATTAGTATCCGTGAGTCCAATTAGAGTGGAGAGCCACCTCAGACATCCCATGTTTAAGACTCTGTTCCTCAAGAACCACTCCCCGTACCAGCTGTATTAGTCAGGGTTCTCTCGGGGAACAGAATCAGCAGGAGATATCTATCAATAATATGAAATTTTAAAAGAGTCTTTCACGTGACCGTGGGGATGCACAAGTCCAGGTTCTGCAGGCAGGCTGCAAACCAGGGGCTCCGACGAAAGCCCGTTGATGAGTTTCTGGGAGAAGTTGCCTGTCCAAGGACGAGCTGGGAAATTCTCTCTGAATGTTGAAATCACTTCCACTTTTAAGTCATTCAACTGATTGGATGAAAGCACCACCCATTGATAATGTAATCTCCTTGATTGATGCAGATGTAATCAGCTATCCATGCAGTAAGCTCACTGGTGATTGAAGTCCATAAATACTCTTGTATTACAATTAGCCCAGTGCTTGCTGGAACAAATACCTGGACACAACTACTTGGCCGAGTTGACACATTAGTCTAACCATCACACTCCCATTTGTGCAGTAGTCTATATGTTTATATCATTTTTAAATGTTATTATATCATTTTAGTCTCATAAAAAAACTTTGAGGAAAAAATACAACAAGGCATGGCTATGCCTATTTTATCAGGGTGGAAATTGAAGGTCAGACAGGTTGAATTAATTCCCTAAGGCTTTCCAGTTAGTAAGAGGGGAAGCCTATACAGGACTGTTGGTCTTAAATCTCCAAGCCAGAGCTTCTCCCTGGTTTCCTTCTCTTATTTCTTTGAGTATATTTTATCCAAGTTCTGAATGTAAAAAGCCAAAAAAATGTTTCTTGGATTAAAAAATAAAAATCTCAAGAGGAGTATGTTTGAGTATATTCAAATAAGTTTGTCACTTAATTGGCTACCTGCATCACATTCTCCTATTTAATTTATTTCTGCACTAACCCTGTAAAAAATTATACCATAAAATAGTAGGACTATTGAAATTTGACAATACATACCCTCATACATTCCCTCCATTTTATTTATAGGAATAATACAGATTATGATCAATCTTAATGATACTTCTTAAAGTTTAAGTTTACTTAAGGTGGCAAATATTTAGTGCTATAGTCTAATTCATTTTTCTTTCAGACATCTGTATTTTTACATATGATTTATTATAGGGAATGTGTGCCAAGGATTTTTCAGTAGTGGTTTCCTTCTAACATGTTCTCTCTGAATCAACCTGTCTTGGTAATTGTGTATATTTCTATCATATCAATCAAAAGGACATAGAGCTCCCAATATGCAAAGCATTTTTTTCAGGATTATAAATTTCTTTTTATTGTAGTTTTGGGGCAGGGAGTGGGAGCACAGGTTTTAATGAAAATTGTGTGAATACAATTTAATTTATGATTTCTATTTTATTAATATCTAGATAGTGACCTTGGGCAAATAATTTCACCTGCCTGGATACAGTTTCCCGAAGAATAAAATGAGGGAGTTTTAAATTATTTCAAGACCCTTGCAATGAAACAAAATTATATTATGTTCTACAATAATCAGTGGTCATATAAAGCATTCTTTCTTTGTTCTTTGGCTCTGTAGCTATTACCAGTTTAAATGCATTGATTCATTAACCATCAATTACCAAAAAATTATCATTTGTCCCACATTGCAATAGTTTATGTGGGGCTTGGTTTAGCTTGTGAAGGGTGACATTTAAAGAAATTAAAGACAGTACCTGCTTTGAGACTCTTCTATTCTAATTGGGCAAAACCAACGAGCAACATCAACAACAACAAAGTCATATGCAGTCACATTAAATTGAATTAAACAAATATTTATTGATATCTACTCTGTGTGTTATAGAACCTCAAGTTTGGTGGAAGTTTCATAGACTCTGGAAGTGGAAGGGACCAAAATGATAATTTAGTTTAACTGCTTCATTTTACAGATAAGAAAACCTAGTCACAGAGATGTGAGATAAGTGCTATAGGAGTTTCATGAAAGGTATAGGTGATAGCATTAATTCACTCTGTAAACTTACCTGTTCCTTACTTTCAAATGTGTTTAGAATTCCAAAAAGCCATCATGGATAGCTTTTTAATTAACTTTGCTCAAATGCAATAATAGTTTTGTATCTTATAAGAAAGTTATATCTATCTAAGACTTACTTATTTCTTTAGAATCATTAAACTGGACAGTTTCTCACTCTGACTCAGAAAATACTGTTTTCCACATTTTAGTATTTTAAATTTAGATTATTAAAAGCAACTGCAATGTACATATTATGTTATAAAACATACAGTCTTGGCATGAAGGCCAAATTAATGGATGAAAGTATTAGTTCATAAAATGATATAAATGTTTTAACTTTTAAAAAATGATTTGAAAAGCCCAAGGATGGTTTTATTTTTATAAATGCATACTTCACTTAGCACTTAAATATATATTCCATGAAGGTTTAAATATAATTTTTGGAAAATTTTGAGTGAATTTTATAAAATATGATCTCTTTGCTTCATGATCTTTTTCTCTATGTGAGGGTGTATTCTTGTGCATGTATGTGTGTGTGTGTTGGAAAGAATTAGGCAAAGGTAAGTAAGCAAAATATACCGAAGCAAAGATTTTCTTTGTTTGTTTAATAGCCTTTGACTGATTTATTTTACTTTTTGGCAGGGAATAAAAAGCAAAAAAAAAAAAAAAAAAAGTGGAAATTAGTGCAGAAGAAAGAGAATGGCCAAAAGTGTTAGGTGATAGGGCCTGGTTTTCAGTTTAGTGTGAAATATGCAGACTTTAAGAAATGACCTAGGCAGTCTTCCCTCTCTCACTTCTAATACTATATATTTAAAATACTTAAAGTGTTATTTGATAGTTATTTGCTAGTTTTACTAGGATCAAACATGTCAAAAACTTGTGACCAAGTTAAATTATTTTAAAAAGAGAGGCTTAAGAATAGATAAGAAGTGTCAAGTGGCCACTGGCTCCACCTCATTGTTATAATTTCTTGCATTGCTAGAATCATCATATGTGAACAAGAGAATACCATCAAGTCCACTCTAGTCCATAGTTCTTCCCCCAATCCTGAGGGGACTGGGATGGTGATGTCTACTCCAACTCCAAGTGAGAGAGGGCTTATATCCCATGGATATGGTGGGTGGGGTGATCCTGCCTGCAGATGCAGGCCCTCTCCATTCCCTGGGATGGCCATTGCCCATCGTTGTCTCATTGAGGGTGGTGGGCCACACTTGTGGGAGATGTTTGTGTGGGATGTGGTGGGAGGTGTGGGAGGTGGGCAACATGGGAATCCCAGTGGGTTCCGTGTAATATTTTGGGTAATCTAAGCACCTCTTAAAATATATGTATATATATATATATATAAATAACATTTTTGTAAGCAAATACACATATATGCATATATATTTATATATCATTTTGCAAATGTTTGTATGTATTGTGAGAATTTTGATTTTTACCCACAATAAAAATAAATTAAAAAAAAAAAAAGAATAGATAAGAAACACACTCATACATAAACACCAAAACAACAAGACACACTTTTCCATGGAAGCTTCCTCTGTATTCATCAGGCATTGTCTTTCTCCTTACATCAGGAAATAATTTGCTCAGTTCAGCACTGAACTTTTAGCTTTCTGTCAGGCTCCACAGTTTTTACAGCCCTTCTAGTCTTGCAACCTTTCTTAATCCATAAACTCACTTTTAACATTCACAAGATGAACCAGTTACAATATTTGTTGGCCATTTTGTAATGTGATTGAATACAAGGCATGATTAGTTGGACAGTGTTTGGGTCCATTAAAGGTCATATGCTTTCTAAATGCCTTAGAATTTCCCAGAAGAATAAACAAATATGGGAATATAAGTCTAAAGCTCAAAAAAGTTATAGGCAGGTAGCTCTGACAGAATCAAAGCACTTTCGAAAGAAATGGAGCCAATACACAATTTCTGATCAATCTCCCACTCTGCTAATGACTTGTTATTTTAAAGTTGTATTCTATTCCTGGGCTTCTCAATCTTTAACATGCAGACCATTCACCTGGGAATCTTGTTAAAATGCAGATTCTGATTCAGTAGATTTTAGGTTAGGCCTGAAACTCTGCATTTCTAACAAGCTCCTTGGTGACAAAGATGCTGCTGGTCCTCAGACAACACTTTGAGCAACAAGAGACTGATTCATAGTCTAGTAAACTAGTATGAAATAGGTGAAGTAAGCCAAGGGTAAAAGATGTTTAAAGGATTCACTTCAGGTGTTTTTCAAAGGATAAAATTTTTTTTAAAAATTAAAAAAAAATAGATATGCTATTTTTTGCGTTTGGATATTAAAATTGATTTTTAACTTTTTGTGTAACTAGTTGAAATGCTTACTCATTTTGCAGTAAAATCTAATTAACAGGCATTATATAGATACATTTGTAACATTAAAAAAAATGAAAACCACTGGCCAGGCAGTGTTAATAGCTTACCAGCATTTTAAAATGTTTACCAAAGAAATCCAAAAGATTTAAGCAGTTTTAGTATAGTATAGATCCTTGAAGATATTATTTTGTAAAATATTGAAAATGAACATATTTAATCTTTCAGATTATAGAAGAAAATGGTAAATTACATTTTCATTTACCTAACTTGAAGTCATTCTTTATTTTTTTTATTAGTGTCTGACATTTTGCAGGGCAACAACAAAAGAAACTTGGTCTAGGTTATTAATTGTTTGCCCCCCCATAAATATTCCTCAAAGCAAGAGCAAATGGTAAATTAGGCACCATACTGCCTAACCACTTTCTTCATACCTAGGCTTTTATCTTAGAATAAAGCAGAATAGCCTTTTAAATCTAAGAATCTAAGTGAGTTTTTCATTCTAAATCAATCTAGGAAAAATTCTGTAATTCCATTTATTTATGTGTAGCTCATCTTGGTATGTAAAGACTGTCAAAGTTATTTCCTCCCTCCCTTCCTCCCACCCTCTCTTCCTTCCTTTTTCCTCTTTTCTTCCTCTCTAGCATCAAAATCAAATTAAAACAAAGAATATTGAAAGCAGTTATTGAAATAGGTCAAGTGAAAGTATTTAAACTGTGCTTGTATGAGGCACTATGTGGTTTTGGCAGGATTAGGGCAACAACTGAAAAAGTTGTCATTTCAAAACTGGGATTCATGTCTGAATTGTGGCAATGGGATTCAGAAGTCAACATTTTCCCAATGAAACTGTATTAGTCTTTTCTAACCACTGATACTTTTAAGAGCAACAGCAGAGCTTGTATGTTGGCAACTTGAGGATCCTAGTGAACTAAAGGGCCAACTGGATTAAAAAGTTGTTTGTATGTGCTAATGAACTTTAGTGTTTGCCAAGATTGCCTCGGATTTCATTACTCTTAACATTATTTAATGTTTCTGTGTGCCTGAGGAGGCATGTATAGCAACTGACACATGATATATATATATGTTTTATTTTATTTTTTATAATAAACTTTACTTTTAGAGAAGTTTTAGATTACAGAAAACATACATCAATATAGGGGATTCCCATATAACCTATCCCTCCCCTTCCCACATTTTCCCCTATTAATAGCATCTTACATTAGTGTGGTACATTTGTTACAATGGATGAGCCAATATTGAAGTATTGCTACTAACCAAGGTCTAAAGTTTACATTATACTTTACCTTTTGTTTTGTTTTCATATTTCTTTTCTTTTCCATATATTTTGGAATTTTCCCCTCAAAAAATAAAATAAGCATACATTTTGTCAAAGCCTAATTTTTAAGGAGGAAATTCCAAAATATACAAAATATGAAAAGAAAACAAAAGAAACAGATAAAAAAATTAAAAAAAATAGCAGACCATCTTCAAACTCCAATTTCAATGTCTAGAGAAGGAAACCCACTTTGTAAAATGTAGAAATATCAGTTCTATGAAAACTTTTGGGTATGTTTTAAGACATGATGTGAAACAATTGAGTTAAATTAAAATGGCATTAAAACTAAAATCATCTGTATAATGAATACACTTTTAAAAATCTAAATATCTCAGGGTCACAAAAAATGGAAGAAAAATATAGGAGGTAGTTATTGGACTAATTTAGCAAATATACATAACTTTTAGTCAATATGAATAGATCTTAATAGAATGAAATTATTTTCAATTAGAGGAAAATATTTTGTAACTGGACAAAATGTTAATCATACATCACATAATCTTAGTAAACTTTTAAAGATATTGCAGTGTGGGTTGAACAGAATTTGCCAGAAAAAATATACACTAAATTTTGAAGTACTTACAATTGCTAATCATATGATAAGATTGTAAAAATTAGTAATAGTATTGCTTAGGAACTGGGTCAATTATATCCACAAGGAAAAATAATAGATTTCAAAGTTGATATTAGTTTCCAGTATGACGACTGACAATTCAAGTAAGCATCATTATTCAAATAAATGAAAGACACTATGAAAACATAATGTTTACTATTTCATTTGAAAATATCATTATACTTTATACTTTCTTTATACACAATAACAGTGATAACAATTAAATCACTCAAGAACATGACTTGGTGGTTATTGAAACTACTGAGTTTTTGAAAAAGCAAAAAATTAACTTAAAATAGTAGAACTATTACTAATCTTTCCATTAAATCTAAACATATTACCTGAAACAGCACCTCTCAGTAACTATGAAAGACATTACCACCAGATTTTAACTATGTGTATGATTATATTATGATTTTTAAGTACTTTCTTTCATTTTAGAGTATTAACAGATTTCATCTCATCTGAATCTCCTAACAATCCTGTGATACAGATATTACAATTATTATACCTTTTTGACATATGAAAAATGAGGCTCAGATGAGTATGTTTTTTTCTTAAGGTGACATACATTTTACATATAAGAGACAGCAGTAGATCCTTGTTTTTCTGATCCCAGGAGCAGTATACATTCCATCAATCAATGCTACACACTAATTTTTTAAGTTCAATTACGATTACACATATATATTAAAGAAAAATTAGCAATATATTATATTTAATATTTAGGTTTTGAATTTGTATGAGACATTTTTGATGAACTCTCATGGAATCCTATTAGGCACGACTAGAATAATGGCACTGATCTTAGAGATTTAAAACATATAGCATAAAGATACAATGGTACAATAGTTATAGCGGACTAGGAAATAAGGATGTGATCAAATTGTATAATATTGTGGCACTAGACAGGATGAATCTGAGAAATCCTTTTAGAAAAGAATATGAGGATTTTTTTGTAGTTTTAAATAGACTTAATAACCAGACTCAATCCCCTGAAAGTATTTTTCTCTTTGAAGATAAAAGTGTTTTAGAGAACAAACAAGGGGAGGGGAGCAGTATTTGGGAGTAAAAAAGAAAATCTAGTAAGACTGAGAGTTAGCTTAAATATAGAGTGCCAAATAATAAACAAAGATATATTGCTCTGGCTAAGTCCTAGCAATTTTTGCAGGTA
Source organism: Tolypeutes matacus (assembly GCA_026826555.1). NCBI lineage: Eukaryota > Metazoa > Chordata > Mammalia > Cingulata > Chlamyphoridae > Tolypeutes > Tolypeutes matacus. Next base: position 1,054,800 of record JAKSZT010053807.1, on the reverse strand, counting down.
AGAACTTTGGGGATTTTCAGATTTCTCATTTTATTTGAATTGCCTTCAAGAATTTCAGTAAGATAGATTTTGCAGTAGTGGTTAACAACCACTTGGGGTGAACAGTTTTACCCACTGGGAAATGACACTTCATTTTCCCTTGGAACAACTAGATTCTTAGAAGATATTACAAAAATATCTTTTGTTGTCAGAGAAGCAAACCCTGGTTAGTTCCTTTAATGAATCTCATGAGATAATTAGTAAACTTAAAAGTATAAATGATGACATATTCTGCCAAAGTGCTACTGAATATAAAGACAAACGCTATTTTTATTGTTAAGTTTCCTTAAAACTCCATTTCTTCTAAATGAAATTGGTATTTGTTTGTGAATTTATGCTTGAGAAAAGACTTCACATATAAAAATTTAATACCCTTTACAATCCTGTGAGTTAGATGGGGCAGGCATTTTTAACCTCCTTCTCCTTTTTCTAACAATCAGCCCAATTCAGAATTTAGCTGAATGAGTTGCCCAGGGTCACAAAGAGTGACTTCAAATTCCATGCCTTTTTCAACATGCAATATAGATTGGATCACTGGTTGTAGATAGCTTATCCTGGGAAATATGCAGTAATTTGAAAATTTTAACAAAGGAAAGAAGAGAAAGGTGGTATTTCTTAGATAATGGGATTCAGATTAAGGTTAATATTTCTCTGCAGAAAAAAATGGAAATTGTGATTAAATACTCAGGTTTGACTCAACCAGCATTATGCTGAGGTAACTGATAACTAGTAATGTTTTGATGAAAATATAATTAATTTGCTTGCTGTTAAGATTTTCTCTCTGTTCTCCTTGTTAGTGGCTCCCAATGGAGAATGTAGGAATATTTCACAGAAATAAATGTTAGTAGATATTATATGAAGCCGGGGAAGTGTTGGATTCCTCTAGGTTCTTGGCTATGCTGCATAAAAGAATTTAAGAACACACAAGTTTAGTTAGGCCAATAAAAATAATTTATTGAGAAATGGGGAAAAAGAACAGAGCTTGCTGAGAAATTGGAAAGAAGGATAGAAATATGTGCCAAGATTTGATGCAGGCTCCTCTAGGCAGAGAGAGTGAGATTTGGCTTGTGTGGTGGTTACCTTTTAAGCTATTAATTATTCCTCCCCTTGCTAACGTTCAGGGGCCCCAGCTATTTGTTGTTCTGAATGATTACCCCAACTGTCAGTTTCCCAGGGGGCCCAATGATGAGGCCACTTGAGGATATCCTGGCTTTTCCTTGACCCTGAATGTGATCTTGTTCCAAATGCTGTCCTTCCAGGAGCCTCTTTGGTGGCAGTCTTTCCCTCAGGGGGTTTCCATGTGAGGTTCCAGGGCCACATGTGTCACAGCCATGTTTTTCTCCCAGGTCTTAGACTTTTCTTACCTTTTCCTAAACTAACCTGCCTCAACTTCCCCCTCAGAGGGTTTTACACCCTTATTCTTAAGGGGTGCTGAAAGGACAATGATCATTTTTCTGTGACTGCTTCCTGCTGGTTAGGGGAAGTAGACCCTACTTGACAAGGTAGAAAACCCTCTTGCTACTGTATCACAGTTGGGGGAAGAAGAGTCTGGCACCATGGGTGGAGTTGGATGAAATGCCCACATAGCTAATGAGGCATTGATTCTGGAAGAAATAAACTTAATTAGAATTTTGAAGATACATGGTCCTACTAAAAGGATACTGGGCCATGAGAGTGAGAAAGACCAGGTTCCTTCAGAGGCTGCATCCTCCCAAATTGATGGGAAACAGCATTCTTTTTTTGAGTTCCTTTATGCTGTCAGTTAACTCTAGGGAGAGATTGTGGTAGATAAGCTGGGCTTGGTATAGACTGCTAACCCCAGTTCCCATGGTGGTGCTTATGTTTAGGAGAGCTAAGAGAGTTATGAAGAGAGGCACTGCCCTAGACATAAACTCACAAAGACAGTATAGGCAATAAGACAGGCATATGGCTAGCAAAATAAAGATAGTACTTAAGAGAGGCATTCTTTTTCTCTTAGAGGCATGTTCATTAACTACTTAGAAAATGAATTAAATTTACCAGGACTTTTAACATGCTTAATATCCCTCTTCATATGATCTAATAGAAAAGATATCATCATATCATTAGGTATATAGGTAGAGTACTTAATACTGATCAATGCACAAGTTCTTCGTTGAGCTGCAATTAATAGATCTAAGCTCCAGGTTTGAAATACCATACATGTTATCTCTCCATGGGAGCAGGCCATAATACTAATTGTGTTTGTTTAAGTTCTACTCATAGTACTCTGTAATTGCTGCTTCACTTGGTATGCCCTTCACACAACCAGCATGCTGTAGCATAATTGATCCTAGAGAGAGATTAGGAAGATAAGGCTCCAGTGTTTCACTGGACTGGTGCATAGTGCCTTTTGGCACTATGAAACAGAACCAGTCTGGAGGCAATGTGCATTGCACATCTGGTCATATTGAGCCATTGCCGGCTGCTGCAGGAGTCTGAAACTGGAACGTACTCTCCATCCACTTCAGGACCATGTTCAGAGATGTAGTAGAGACATATATTGTTTTAGGGGTCAGTGACCAACCTAGCCAATAACTCAAATGAAGAGACACCATGCAGGGTATTTGGGCCTGGTTTGAATGCACAAGAGAGTTTGTCAATACTGACGTCTATCTCTTTTAATCTTTATACACTTTCTAAACAGATCCAATGCAATGTATAACATAACAAATGAACTTAAATATCTTAATGCTTTGCTTTTTACTTCTACACCTTTACCATGATTACATTAATTAACACGTATTTTACTTTAGCAGTACAGGAAAAAGTACTTTCTCCATTATTTTATGAAAATCTAAGATTCCCAATGGAATCAAGATTCTTTCCTTACCATCACTTTATTTTATTTTATTTTATTTTTTTGGATTTTGCCATTTTAATTCTTTTTGAATACAGGTCATTTTTTGTAAGCTAGGACACAGAATCCCACTAAGCCAATCTAGTCCTCTAACGGTCTTGGCCCTGGCTTCCCCTCTTCAGCAGAATGCTATATATAATACAAGGTACAAACAAAGGGTTGTAAAGAACATCTTGATCCAGAAAAGGACAGAATGACCCAAATAAAAAACTGGCCACCCTACTGGTGAACCTACCAGAGTTGGCCAAGAAATGGGAAGGGAAAGTGTTTACATTTTGAAGACCTGCTCTGAGGTTTTAAAATCCCCTGGTTGCTCCACCTCATTGTTATAATTTCTTGCATTGCAAGAATCACCATATGTGAGCAAGAGAATACCATCAAGTCCACTCTAGTCCATAGTTCTTCCCCCAATCCAGAGGCGACTGGGATGGTGATGTCCACTCCAACTCCAAGTGAGAGAGGGCTTATATCCCATGGATATGGTGGGTGGGATGCTGTCAATAAGAATACAAGTAAATACACTGCAGATGCACCCACATTAGTATTTGATTTTTACCAAGATCTTCCCTACAATACAAAGTTAGAGAAAAGTGTAGGAGGTAAGATCCTTAGATATTTTCAAAATAAATTCCTTAGCAATAAGAAATTATACACACTGCATTTTCCCATTTGTCACAAGAACAATTTGACATGAGGACTATTTAAACAAGACACTCAACTCTAAAAAGGGTGGTGGCAGCACTTTCCACTACAGAACAGCTTCCCACTTCCCTGTACAATTAACATTGCTATTCCTGTGTGACACAACTCCAGTGGAAACACCTGTCAGGAGCTACTGCCAGGACCAGGAGGAAGACTAAAGCATGCCCTTGCTAGCTGACTAGAGCTCAGTGAGCCTCTCTGGGATGGACCCATACAATCTGGCAGCTCTGATAAGCATCTGTGCACCGCAGCATTCCCTAACCCTTAGCCCTAGTCCCTGCCCAAGGTTTCAGAGCTGGCTGGCGCATCTGTGCTCTTCTCTGGGCTGGGGTGGGGTGGATGCTAGTCGTCAAAGTCAGGAATATCATCATAGGAGTAACCCCGGTAGCCCTTGGAGGCGTAGTAGGCGATGCGCAGGTGGTAAAAGCCAGGCAGGAACACCAGGATACCAATGATTAGGACGGGAACGGCGCAGTCTGCCCCCCCCCCCTTGCTGATGTAGCCCGCCAGCAGGAGGGAGCCTATGATGATGAGAAAGGCACCAATCAAAAACAGCACGGTGGCAAGTGCAATGGCCTTATAAGGAATCTTAGGAGGGCTCTTCTTAAACTGAAGGTCAATGTAACCATCGTCTGTGCTGGAGAGCCTTGAGTATTTCACTTTACTACTGGGGATTCCAGTAGCCAGGTTGGTACGAGTCGGCATCATAACAAGCCGACACAGCTACAGTCCGCGCGCAGCTCGCCACGGTTGCCAGCCCCAGCATCTACGCCCGCATGGCACGCCCCACCAACCGCCCGCCTTACCATCACTTTAATATGAAGATTGAGGTGCCCTCTGACAGGTTCCATGTTATGAAGTTACATTTTGTTATTAATATCAATTTAGGTTTCTAATTAATAATGGCTCCCTGGAATTAAGCATTTAAATGTTTCAGTTTAGAAGATGCTTTCACAAAACTCCTTATAATTAACCATAACCACACAAACAAGTTATTTTATGTTTATTTATTTATTTATTTGTCTTAAAGAAACTTTAGATTACATAAATGTTACATAAAATAATATAAGGAATTTCCATGTGCCTCACTCCTTCCCCCTCCCACACTTTTCCACATGAACTACATCCTTAATTAGTTTGGTGCATTTGTTACAATGGATGAACACATATTGAAGCATTGCCACTAATTGTGGATTATCATTTACATTATAGTTTACACTCTGTCCCATGCAATTTTGTATATTATGACAAAAGATATAATGGCCTATATCTGTCATTGCAGCATCATGCAGGACAATTTCAAGGTCCTGATAATGCCCCCATATTACAGCTATTTTTCTTTCTCCCTCCCTTCAGAAGCTCTGGTGGCCACTGCTTTTATATCAATGATACAAGTTCTTCCATTGCTAGAATAACAAAGAGTCTGCAGTAGAATAATAGTCTACTCTAGTCTATTATTCATTCCCCAATCCTGAGGATTTTGTGATAGTGATGCTCACACCATCACATATTAAGAGGGGGCTTAGATCCCACGGGACGGATGGATGGAACTATCTTGTTTGTAGTTGCAGACTCTCTCAGTTCCTTGGGAGGGTGTTGTCCATCATCATCATCTTGTTAGTTGTCCTGGATGAGTCCAGTGGACTGGAGAGTAGCTGTTGCAAGGTTGCTGAAATTCAGGACCAAACAGGCACATGGACAGACCAAAGATTTACGTCTCTTGGACATACACCCATCAACTATAGTACTAACTATAGTTCAAATAAAAGGGGCAGAGGAGCCATGTGTAGGGAATACACAAATGAGTCCAACTCTGTCACACTGGGCAGCATAAATACCAAGGTAAGTCCCAGTGGTAGGGCACCAAACTCCTGAGTTGTCTCCCTTGCCTACAATATCCGGATATCTCTAGAGCCCTCAGAGGCCCTGCTATTTGAGGCACTATTTACTGTGGCAGTCAATGAGATCCTGCTGAGACATGCATAAGCATAAACTCTAGAATGACCTCCCAACTCACTTTGAAATCTCTTAGCTATAAGAACTCATTTGTATTTAACATGTCCCCCTTATGGTCAATGTCTTTTTCCAGATGCATTGCTAGTTGGTGCTTGGTAATAATCCTTTGGTGCCAGGGAAGCTCAACCCGGGAGTCATAACCCATGCTGGGGGGAAGGTAGTGCATTTATATACTGAGTTTGGATAAGACAGAGACCACATTTGAGCAACAAGGAGGTCCACAGGAGGTAACTCTTAGGCAACATATAATACTATACTAGTTTCAATTTCAAAAGAAAAGGTCATAAGTACAATCATCAATATCAAGGGCCTGGCACAATATTCTGTCATCCTTCACTAGTCACCGCCCCTGTATTCAGGGGATTCTTGCTGTCCCATTAGACAATGTAGCAGAATTTACCAGGATGGGAATTAAATATTTTTTCGGTTATAGTGTGCAACTCCACCCACCATGACAATACCCATGAACACTTGAGCACATTCTTATGCCTTAGAGGCATGCCCCAGATGAACCCCTTCCCATGTATACCCCATCATCGACACCCCACACCAATGATCCTCCCATGCCACAGTTGTGACCCTTCTGTGATCCAAAACCTCTCCAAAGATGAAGCCAAGAAAATAACCAAATCAAAAGTAAGAAAATGAAATGATAGTTTTAAAAATAACATATAAAATAAAAATTAAATAATAAAAAATAATTTTTAGACATCATGTCTTTCATCACTGCTATATCTGTTGACTTGCATTACAGTGACTTTTATTTCATATATTTTCCCAGTGTCATTTTTTTTTTCCATTTTATCTTCAAAGAACCTTTAGGTTACAAAAAAGTCATATAGAGAATATAGTGGATTTCCATATACCCAATGCCCTCCCCTTTTCCCCCTTTCCCCTATTAATAACATTTTACATGAGGATGATACATTTGTTACAGTTAATGTAGAAATACTAAAGCATTGTTGCTAACCATGGTCAATGGTTTACATTATGATTTACATTTTGGACCATACACTTTTACAAAATTTGATGAAATTTAAAATGGCCTGTATCCATTATTGAAAAATCATGCAGTACAATTCCAATGCCCCCAAAATGCCCTATATTCTGTCTGTTCTATTCTTCCCTCCCTCTTCCCTCAGGACCTATGGTAGCCACTAAGTCTCACTTTTTGAAGAAAAAGATTCATAGTTATTTACAATACTATTGAGGGCTTGACCTGTTTGTCTTTTTTTACTTAGGCATTGCCTATATTCTCGAGAAACTGATGCTCCTCTATTTGAGAACATAGCACAACTCCCCAGGATGGGAGTTCAATATTTTCCTGTTTATTGTGTGGGTCTCCACCCACTGATATGACACACTATGACAAGATGAACATTTACATATTCGTTAGAAGACTGCCCCAGGTGCACCCTGTCCTTTATGCTCCTCCACATCCAACTAGTAATCCTCCCCTGATATATTTGCCAAAAGAACATTCTCGATGTTGTAGTTTTAACCACAGACCTGCAAATCCACAGAGTTCACCTGCTTCTTCCCCGGATCCTCCTCCCATTTCCATGAATTGACCAACCCAAACCTCCACCCTACCCCCCTCAAAGTCCAGCACCACCGAATCCAATAGCATCACTGTACCACTGTCATGCCTATCCACTGCACAACTACTCCCTTCCAACTTATCATATATTTTGCCCATTTGGGCATTGGCTAACAACCCTCTACTCCCTTTATGTCTCCTGTAAACTCATCTTCTAGACTCTAGCTCTGTGAGTCTGCACAATTTGCTTAATTTATATAGTGAGGTCATGCAATATTTGTCCTTTAGTGCCTGGCTTACTTCATTGAATATAAGGTTTTCAAGATTCATCCATGTTATCCAGTGTGTTAATACCGCATTGCTTCTTACAGCTGAGTAATATTCCATTGTAGCTATAAACCAGATTTTGCTTATCCATTCATCTGTTGATGGACATTTGGGTTGCTTCTAACTTTTGGCAATAGTGAATAATGCTGCTGTGAACATTGGTGTGCATATATATGTTTGTATCCCTGCTTTCAATTCTTCTGGGTATTTACCCAGTAGTGGGATGGCTGGATCCTGTGGCAGTTCTGTAGTTAGCTTCCTGAGGAACAGCCAAATTGTCCTCCACAATGGCTGCAGCATTCTACGTTCCCACCAGCAGTGGATAAGGGTTCCCTTTCCTCCACATCCTCTCCAACACTTGTAGTCCTCTGTTTTTTTATTTTTATTTTTATTTTAATAGCTGTCTGTCTAATGGGTGTAAGATGATATCTCATTGTAGTTTTGATTTGCATTTCCCTAATAGCTAGTGATGTTGAGCATCTTTTCATGTGTTTTTAGCCATTTGTAATTCTTCTTTGGAGAAGTGTTTATTCAAATCACTTGCCTATTTTATAAATGGGTTGTTTGTCTTTTTGTTTTTGAAATGTAGGATATCTTTATATATGTGGATATTGGGCTCCTATTGGATAGATCTTTACCAAATATTTTCTCCCATTGAGTAGGTTGCTTTCTCACTTTCTTGACAACCTCTTTTGAAGTGCAAAAGTTTTGAATTTTCAGGAGGTTTTATCTATCTATCTATCTATCATCTATCTATCTATCTATCTATCTATCTATCTATCATCATCTATCTATCTATCTATCATCTATCATCTATCTATCATCTATCTATCTATTTTATTTTATTTTTTGCTCCTGCTTTGGGTGTAAAGTTTATGAAACCATTTCCTATTACAAGATCTTGCCGATGCTTCCTTTATATTATCTTCCTTGAGATTTTTGGTCTTGGCACTTATATTTAGAACGTTTATCCTTCATGACTTAATTTTTCTATAGGGCGTGAGATGAAAATCCTCTCCCATTCTTTTGTATATGGATATCCAGTTCTCCAAGTACCATTTGTTGAAGAGGCCATTCTCTTCCATTTGACTGGGCTTGGTGGCCTTGCCAAATATCAGTTAACCATATATGCAAGGATCAGTATAAGAATTCTCCGTTCTGTTCTATTTGTCAGTGTGTCTGTCTTTGTGCCAATACTATGCAGTTTTGACTACTGTAGCTTTGTAGTATGTTTCAAAGTCAGCTAATATGATTCCTCTAATATCATTTTTCTTTTTCAATATATCTTTTATTGTTCAGGGCCCCTTGCCCTTCCAAATAAATTTCCTAGTTAACGATTTCAATTCAGTAAAAATGCTGTGGTAATTTTTATTGAGATTGCATGAAATCTGTAAATCAGTTCTGGTAGGATAGACATCTTAATGATGTTTAATCTTCCTATCCATGAACAAGATTATCTTCCGCTTACTTAGTTTTTTTTTTTTTATTTCTTTTTACAATATTGTGTAGTTTTCTGCATACAAGTCCTTTACATTTTTAGTTAACTTTATTCCTAGGTATTTGATTCTTTTAGGTACTATTGTAAATGGATTTTTTTTTCTTGATTTCTTCCTCAAATTGCTCATTATTGGTGAACAGAAATGCAACTGATTTTTGTGCATTGCTCTTATATCTTGCCTCTTTACTGAACTCATTTATAAGCTCTAGAAGCTTTGTTGTAGATTTCTCAGAGCTTGCAATGTATAGGATCATGTCATCTGCAAATAGTTAAATTTTTATTTCTCCCTTTCCAATTTGGATGCCTTCTATATCTTTTTCTTACCCAAGTGCTTGAGCAAGTACTTCTAATGAAATATTAATTAAGAGTGTGACAGTTGACATCCTTTTCTTATTCTGGATCTTAGAGGGAAAGCTTTTATCATTTCACCATTGAATATGATATTAGCTGTCTGTTTTCATATATACCCTTTATCATGTTGAGGAAGTATCTTTCTATTCATATCTTTTGAAATGTTCTTATCAGGAAAGGGGTGTTTCCGGAATGTTTGGTAGAATTCACCTGTGAAGCCATCTGGTCTTTGGCTCTTCTTAGTTGGGAGGTTTTTAATGACTAATTCAATCTCGTTACTTATGATTGGTCTGTTGAGTTCATCAGTTTCTTCTTTTGTCAATGTAGGTTGCTTGTATGTTTCTAGGAATTTATCCATTTCATCTAAGTTATCCATCTTTTGGCATACAATTTTTTAAGGTACACTTTTTATTTCTCTGAGGTTAGTGGTGCTATTCCTTTCCTCATTTCTTATTTTTGTGTTTGAATCTTCTCTCTTTTCTCTCTCTTTTTTTTTTTTTTCTAGCTAAGGGTTTGTCAATTTTATTAATCTTCTCAAAAAACAGCTTTTGCTTTTGTTAAAATTTTGAAGGGCTTTTTTATTTTCAATTTCATTTAGCTCTGATCTAATGTTTGATATTTCCTTCATTCCACTTGTTTTGGGAGTAGTTTGTCATACATTTTCTAATTCCTCAAGGTGTGCAGTAAGGTCTTTGATTTTAGCTCTTTCTTATTTTTTAATACAGGCATTTATGGCTATAAATTTCCCTATCAACACTGCTTTTGCTGCATCCCATAGGTTTTGATACTTTGTGTTATCATTTTCATTTGTTTCAAGGTAGTTACTGATTTCTTTTGCAATTTCCTCCTTGACCCAATGATTGTCTAGAAGTATGCTGTTTAACTTCCATATCTTGGTGCCTAATGTGGTTCTCTGCCACTTATTGATTTCTAGCTTCATTCCATTGTGGCCAGAGAAATTACTTTGCATAATTTCCATCTTTCTGAATTCATTAAAAGTTGTTCTGTGGCCCAGCATGTGTTTTATCCTGGAGAAATATCCATGTGCACTCAAGAAGAATGTATATCCTGCTGTTTTTGAGTGTAATGTTCTGTATATGTCCACTAGGTCCAGATCCTCTAATGTATTATTCAAGGTTTTTGTTTCTTTATTGATACTCTGTCAAGATGTTCTTTCTAATGCTGGTAATGGTGTATTAGAATCCCCCAGTATAATTTTTGAAGCATCTCTTTCTCCACTTAATTAAAAAAAAAAAAATGTTTGCCTCATGTATTTTGAGCTGCCCTGGTTAGGTGTATAAGTGTTTATGATTGTTCTTCTTGATTGATTACGCTTTTTATCAATGTATAGTGTCCTTCTTTTTCTCTTACAATAGTTTTGTATTTAAAGCCTATTTTGTTGAATATTAGTATAGCTCCTCCTGCCCTTTTTGGTTATTGTTTCATGTAAAATTGTTTTTCAACCTTTCACTTTCATCCTTTTTGTATTCCTGTGTCTAATGTGAGTTTCTTATAGACAACATATAGATGGGTCATATTACCTTACCCATTTTGCCAATCTGCATCTTTTGATTGGAGGGTTTAATCCATTTTCATTCTGTGTTATTACTGTCAAGGCATTACTGACATCAGCCATATTTTATTTAGGTAACTATATGTCATATGTTGTATTTATTTTTCTTTTATGTTTTTAATTAATCTTACCAATAATCTTCTTTCCTACACTCCCCTCCAACACCCTCCCTCCTGTTTTTTTCCTTTCAACCTACAGAACTTCCTTTAGTGTTTCTTGATGGGCAGGTTTCCTGTTGACAAATTCTCTTAATTTCTATTTATTTGTGAATATTTTGAACTCTTCCTCATTTCTGAATGCTTGCTTTGCTGGATTGAGATTTCTTGGCTGGAAGTTTTTTCCTTTCAGCACCTTATTTATGTCATACCAGTGCCTTCTTGTCTCCATTGTTTCTCATGAGAAATGCACACTTAATCTTATCAAGCTTCCCTTGAATGTGATGGATCCCTTTTCTCTTGCTGCTTTCAGAATTCTCTCTTTGTCTTGAGCATTGGACAATTTGACAAGTATGTGTCTTGGGGTAGGCCTGCTAGGATTTATACTGTTTGGGGTGTGCTGTGCTTCCTGGACATTTACATCCATGTCCCTCAAAAGAGTGGGTAATTATCAGCCATTATTTCCTCCAACACTCCTTCTTCACTATCTCCTTTCTCTTCTCATTCTGGAATGCATATAATTCATATATTTGTGCATTTCATGTTGTCATTCAAATCCCTAAGTTGTTGCTGAATTGTTTCTATGTGCTGTCTTTCACATCACTAATTCTTTCCTCTGCCTGTTCAAATCTGCTGTTATGTGCTTTCAGTATATTTTTGATTTCTTGCATTGTGCCATTCATCATCATCATATCAGTTATCTTTTTATGTATGTTTACAATATCTTCAGTATGTTCCCCCAGTGTCTTCTTAATATCCTTTATCTTTTCTTTCACTTCATACTATTTGTTTGGCCATCCCTGATTAGTAGTTCCACGTTCTGAATCTGCTCCTGGTTTTTAGTTTGTTCATTAGACTGGGTCATGTCTTCCTGTTTCTTAGTACGGATTGTAATTTTTTGTTGGTGTCTAGGTATCTATTTGTCTTGATAGGCTTATTTAGTTGGTTAGTTTCTCTTTCTACTCTAGGGTTTTATTTTGTTTTTTTTTTGTGTGTGTGTGATAATGCTACTTTTTGACACTTCTTCCTCTTATTTTATATCCTTGCAGTTGCCTGTGTTTCCTTGAAAAAAAATTTAAGACCAGATAAAAGGAAAGAGATAAGAGGAGATAAATAATAATAATAATAATAACAATAATAATAATAATAATAATAATAAGACAGAAGAGGAACCACAGAAGAGTTAGGAAAATAAGTAATACAAGTAAAAAAATAAAAAAAAAATTAAAAAGAATAAGAATTAAAAAGGTGTAATAGGAAAAATAAAACAAGGAACAAAATAGATAAACCTGATAGAATGAATTAAAAGGCTAGAATGATGAGAAGAAAGGAAAAGAGAAAAAAAAAATAACAGATAGAAAAAAAATGAAGGCCATGGAAAGCGGCTGTGGCTCAATCAGTAGGGCTCCCGTTTACCATATGGGAGGCCCCGGGTTCGGTTCCCGGGGCCTCCTGGTGAAGGCAAGCCCACCCACATGGCGCGGTTAGCTGACCCAGCGAGCACAAGCAGCAAGGGGGGGATAAATGAATAAATAAATAAAATCTTAAAAAAAAAAAAAAAATGAAGGCCAAAAAAAAGAAGTGGAATGAAAGAAAAAACAACAGAAAACAGAAGAAAGAAAAATGAAGAAAAGAAATAAAGTAGGTGGAAAAAATAAGTAAAAGAAAAAGAAAGGAAACAAAGAAAGGAGAAAAACAACAAACAAGAAACAAAAAATGAAAACAAAACAAAAACAAAAACAATGAAAACAGCCTTCCCTCCTAAGCCCATAAGGAGCTTCTCAGGTTGCCAATGTTCCTCAGATGATTACAGGGTCTTAGCGAGTAAAATAAATTTAAAAAAGAAACGGTTAAAAATTTAAAAATAACAGATCGAAGTAAACCTAAAACAAAGACAATCTGGCTATATGTTCCTTTGCACAAGGTACCAGCTGGGCGACTGATAACCATTGGATCACTCTCTGGGTTTCTACCCTAAGGAGATTCAGAATGGAATCAGGGACCTCGTATATGCAAGACATGAATTCCTCCACTGAGCTACACTGGCTCCACAGCTTAAATAGGCTTCACAAAGCTTATGAGTCTTCCTGCCTCCAGGAAGCAAGTTAGGCTTCTAACAGTTTGTGTAGGCGAACTGCCTCTGCCCCTTCTCTACCTTAGTTCCTCTCTCTCCCAGGTCTGCTGGGATAGCCTGCTTAATCAGATACCCCTCCACTCTCCCCGCAGCCGCCTCTGTCCACTCCAGCAGGTTGCTATGGAGACTGCCCCGTCTAGAGCTCGCGGTAGTGCTTGAAAGCCGGCCCCAGAAAATCAAGAAAAATAATTTTAAGGAAAAAAATAATTTCACACTTACAAATGTAGGGGTTCAATCAAAATCTGGAGATCGATGTTATTTAGAAATGCATGTTAACATCCTAATTGAGGCAGAGTTGAATTTGTTATATATAGGTTGAAGAATAAATTAAAGATACTTTAAACTATTTCTTTTATCAAATGCAAACTCTATGAATGCAAGGATCTTTGTTTGTTTTACTCATTGATGCATTCTAAGTGCCTAGAATGGTATCTGGCATATGAAAATTGTTTAATAAGTATTTGTTGAATAAGTGACTAAACCTTCAGGAATTCAGTTCTTCTTAAACAAATTACTAACTGGAGTGTAAATATTCCTTTTAGGTTAGATTTGCAATATGTTTATTTACTTAAGCATTAGAAATGTTCTTGCCTGTTTTTTCCTCTGGTGTTTCTTTCCCTTTCTTTATAAAAACTCCCCAAAGAATTCCAAGTGATGAAACACATTTTAAAATGTTTTATTTAAAGACATTTTTAAAATTAGATTAGAACAGATTTAGAATGGCATTGGGAGAGGAAGATTGTTTGGAATTAAATCACTTATTTTAAGTCTACCTCTTGTGTAGAAATATTACAACATGCATGCATTGTTTCAAAAAATGGTCGATAGTATTCTTCCAGTTGTAATGTGAAATAACTAAGGGTAAGGTAAGAATAGAGTGGTAGTTTTAATTCCAGGTGCTGTTGTACCATATTTGTTTATACTTATGTTTCCATATTATTTATAAACAAACACAAAGACACTCAATTTTTTTTGATACCCTAAATTCACAGTGTATATGGCACACATATATGTATACATATTAACTCATAGTAACTATCAATGTCATATTTTTATTCTCACATTCAGGAGGTCATATAAGGCCAAAAATTCACAAGAAACTGATTTTTAGAATGGTTTTATATTATATAATCCCAATGCACATCACTGAGCAGATGATGCTAAAAATACATTATAACAGATAGTAGAGTTTTGTGTTGTTTACTAGGATAGAGAATGAATTCACTATTAGCATTATTTAATATTACACAATAAATGTGTTCAAAATGATACCAACTTATCAACTTAGGAAGGTTTTTCTTTGCACAACACAAAATTTTAAAATTCTGTGATAGTCTTAAATAATCAGTGGGTCAAAGAAGAAATTGCAAGAGAATTCAGTAAATATCTTGAGATGAATGAAAATGAGAACACAACCTAAGGGACATTGCAAAGGCAGTTCTGAGAGAAATTTATAGCCTTCAATTCTCTTTTTTTTAGTTTTATTGAAGTGTATCATTGATACATGAACATACATAAACAATAAGTGTATAGTAAAAATTGTGAACTTATAAAACAAACATGCATAACATCATACAGGTGTCACATACATCACCCCACCACCAAAAACTTACATTGTTGTGAAATATTTGTGACAAATTATGAAAGAATATAATAAAAACATTACTATTAACTATAGTCCATATCTAATACTTGGTGCATTTTCCTCCCAGCCCCTCCCTATTATTATTATTTTTTAATATATTTTCATTACAGAAGTTGTGATTTTACAAAACAATCATGCACATGTGTAGAATTTCCATACAACACCTCTTCCCCAACACACCACATCGTGGTGCAACATTTGTCAGAGATTATGAGGTAATATTGGACTATTACTATCAACCATGGAGCATAGCATACATTTGGCACACTTTTTCTATACCCCCCAATTTTAACACAGTACATCTTTGACATTGATGCATGAATATTACAGTACTACTGTTAACTGCAGTCCATAGGTCACACCAATTGTATTTTCCTATGCTTCCCCACATTCACACCACCCTGCAATAGTGACATACATCTGCACTAGCTCATAGGACACTCTTGCATCTGTACCATCAACCACAATTCTCATCCACTTCTGGGTTCACTGTGTTATTCAGTCCCTAGAGTACCCAATTGAAAGAAGTCTCTAGCTTTCTTTCAATTGACATTTACATCCCTAGGCTACCCTTGCCGGCCACATTCTGATTTATAAACCAGCTGCTACTGACTATATTGTATTACCATCAACTCTATCTATTTCCACACATTTACATTCAAGTTAATTAAAACTTCTACAAACATTAAGCATCAGTAGTCCTTCTCAGACCTCCTCTTATCTCCTAATAAACTATGGTCCAGATTTTCACTCCATTTGTTTATTCTTCATATTTAGTTCATATTAATGAGACCATGCAATATTTGCCCTTTTGTGTCTGGCTTACTTCACTTAGAATAATGCCTTCAAGATTCATCCATGTTATCATCTGTGTCCCAATTTCATTTCTTCCTACTGTAGCATAGTATTCCATTGTATGTATATACCACATTCTATCCATCCATTCATAGTTTGATGCACACCTGGGCTGCCTCCATCTTATGGCAATTGTGAATAATGCCTCTATGAACATTGGTTGCAGATGTGTGTTTGGGTCACAGTTTTCAGTTCTGGATATATTCCTAGTAGAAGAATTGCTGGATCATAATGGCAGTTCTATATTTAGCTTCTTGAGGAACCCCCAAACTATCTTCCACAGAGGCTGCACACTCTAATCCCACCAACAGTGAAGGAGTACTCCCACTTCACCACATCCTCTCCAACACTTATTGTCCTCTGTTTTATTTAATAATGGCCATTCTATGAGGTGTGAGATGATATCTTATTGTCATTTTGATTTACATTTCCCTTATACCTAGTGTCCTAGTGTTACGGGACATTTTTTTCATGTGCTTTTTGGCCCTTTGAATATCCTCATTGGAGGAACGTCTATTTAAATCTTTTGCCCATTTTTTAATTGGATTCCTTACTCTTTTATTGTTGAGTTGTATGATCTCTTTATATAGAATGGTAAGGAAATCCTTATTGGATATGTGGTTTCCAAATATTTTCTCCCATTGAGTGGGCTGCCTTTTCACCTTCTTAATGAAGTTCTTTGAAACACAAAAGTGTTTAAGTTTTGAGGAGATACCATTATCCATATTTTCTTTGGTTGCTTGTGCTTTCTGTGCAAGGTTTAAGAAAGTATCACCTACCACCAGAATTGAAGATGTTTTCTTACATTTTCTTCTAGGAGCCTTATGATTCTTTTATATTTAGGTCTTTGAGCTATTTTAAGTAAATGTTTTTATAGGGAGTGATATAGGTGTCCTCTTTCTTTATATTGGGTATGGATATCCTGTTATCCTTACCTCCTTTGTTGAATAGATTGCTCTGTCCCAGCTGGGTGGGTTGACAGTCTTGTCAAAATTCATTTGACCATAGATGTGAGGGTCTGTTTCTGAACAATCAGTTTGGTTCCATTGGTCTATGTGTCTGTCTTTATGCCAGTATCATGCTGTTTTTACCACTGTAGCTACGTAATATGATTTAAAGTCTGGAAGTGAGAGTCCTCTAACTTTGTTTTTCCTTTTTAAGATGTTTCTGACAATTTGGGGCCACTTACCCTTCCAAATAAATTTGATAATTGTGTTTTCCATTTGTTTAAAAATGCTGGTGGAATTTTTATTGGGATTACATTGAATCAGTATATCAGTTTGGGTAAATTGACATCTTAGTGATATTTAGTCTTCCAATCCATGAGCATGGAATGTTCTTCCAATTATTTATGTCTTTTTAAATTTCTTTTAGCAATGCATTATAGTTTTCTGAATACAAGTGCATTACATCTTAGTTAAGTTTATTCCTAAATATTTGATTCTTTTAGTCGTTATGGTAAATGGAATTTTTTCCCTGACTTCCTCCTCAGATTGCACATTACTATGCATAGAAAGACCTCTGATTTTTGTACGTTGATCTTGTATCCTGACACTCTACTGAAATTGTTTATTAGCTCTAGCAGCTTTGTTGTAGATTTTTCAGGTTTTTCTAGATATAGGATCATATCATCTGCTAATAGCAAAAGTTTTACTTCCCCTCATTTTGGGGGTGGAGTTAAAAAGGTGGCTACCAGCCTTTTTCTGACTTGGACAGGTTCAAACTTTAGCTGTTCTTAGGGTTTTACTTTAGCCAACTGAATTTACTAATCAGTAGCTGAAGTCCATGACCAACCATCTCTTCCTCCCCTGTTTTTGGGAAATAGAGCTTCCTACTCCAGTCACGGAATAGCTCCTGAGGTGGCTTATGCTGCCAGAGAAGGATGTGCACAGGCCTCCATGGCGTGGTCTGTAGTTACTCCAGAGAGGCTGGTGTAGGTCCCCCCAGCTTCTTCCCTCCCAAAAGTGGGGCTAGAGGTTAGGCTAGAGCTGCATTCTGATCTGGGTGGAAAGAAGCCTGTCCCTACCAGCACGGTGAGTTTCAACTAGACTAGCTTGCCCCCATGCTGGGGGTGGAGTTAAAATTGTGGTTACCCACCTCTTCCAGACTTGTACAGGTTCAAACTTTAACTGTTCTTTGTATTATACTTTAGCAAGCCAAATTTACTAATCAGTAGTAGAAGTCAGCACCCAACCATCTCTTCCTCCCCTGTTTTTGGGAATGGAGCTTCCTTCTCCAGCCATGGAATAGCTCCCAAGGCAGCTTGCATAGCGGGCACTGGCCTCTGTGGTGTAAAGAGCTCTAATCAAGAATCTTTTCTGCAGACAAGCAGTCTCCTCCTTTAGTACTTTCAAGTATGTAGCAGGATGCTCTTCTTGTCTCCTAGGGCTTCAAAACAGGTAGTTTAGATAGCTCTGGGTAATTACTAAGTGCCCTGTAAGATGAGCTGACTCTTGTAGCTCCTTATTCTGCTCCATTTTTAGCCCTCAGTTCGTATATTAAAAAAGAAGAAAGAGCTAAAATTGAAGACCTAACTATAGCCTTGGAGGAACTAGAAAAAAACAGCAACTAATTATTAACTAAGCCAAAGGAAACAAATAGTAAAGATCAGAACAGAAATAAATGAAATTGAGAAAAAAAAAGAATAAAAAACACCAAACAGTTGGTTCTTTGAGAAGATCAACAAAATTATCAAACCCTTAGCTACACTGATAAAGATAAAAGAGAGCTGCAATTAAATAAAATCAGAAATGGGAGGGGGGACATTACCACTGACCCACAAAAATAAGAGAGGTAATAAGAGGATACAATGAACAACTGTATGACAATAAACTAGACAATGTAGAAGAGATGGGCAAATTCCCAGAAAAACACAAATGAACTATCTACACTGACCCTAGAAGATATAGAAGACCTCAACAAACCAATCACAAGTGAAGAGATTGAAACATCATTAAAAAATCTCCCAAAGATGATAAGCCCAGGACCAAATGACTTCACAAATGAATTCCACCACCCATTCATTGACTATCTAATACCATTCTTGTGCAAGCTCTTCCAAAAAACTGAACAGGAAAAAACACTTCCAAACTCATTCTATGAAGCCTAAATCACCCTAATACCAAAACCAGATAAAGATAGTATGAAAAATTTACAGACCAGTATCTCTAATGAATAAAAATGCAAAAATCCTCAAAGAAATACTTGCAAAATGAATCCAAAATCAAATTAAAAGAATTATACTCCATGACCAAGTAGGGATTTTTCTTGTTTGTTTGTTTGAGGGCTTACTCTTGTTGACTTAAAAAATTATATATATATATTATTTTTTAAAGATACTTAGATTATACAAATGTCACATAAAAAATATAGGGGATTCCCATGTGCCCCATTCCCCACACCTCCCACATTTTCCCATGTCAACAACATTCTTCATTAGTGAGGTACATTCATTGCAATTGATGAACACATTTTGGAGCATTGCCACTAAGCCTGGATTAAAGGTTACATTGTAGTTTACACTCTGTTCCATGCAATTCTGTAAGACAAAGTAGGTTTTATCCCAAGTAGGTAAGGGTTTTCAACACAAGAAAATCAATTAGTTTCATAAACCACATTAATAAATTAAAGAAAAATAACCCTTTGATCCTATCGATTGATGCAGAAAAGGTGTTTGACAAAATATAGCATCCTTTCTTGATAAAAACACTCCAAAAAATAGGAACAGGAGGATGGTTTCTCAATATGGTAAAGTGCATGTACGAAAAATCTACAGCTAGCATTGTACTCAATACTGAAAGATTGAAAGCTTTCCTGCTAAGATCAGGAACAAGACAAGGATGCCCACTGCCACCATTATTATTTGATATTGTGCTAGAAATTCTAGCTAGAGCAATTAGGCTAGATAAAGCAATAAAAGGCACACAAATAGGAAAGGAAGAAATACAACTTTCATTATTTGCTGATGACATGATCTCATATCTGGAAAATAATGAAAAATCCAGAACAAAGCTACTAGAATTAAAAGACTAGTTCAGCATAGTGGTGGGTTATAAGATTAATATGCAAAAATCAATAGCATTTCTATACCTTATTGATGTGCAATCTGAGGAGGAAATCAGAAAAAAAATCTATAATAGTGTCTAAAACAATCAAATATTTGGGAATAAACTTGACCAAGGACATTAAAGACCTATTTTCAGAAAACTATAAAACAATACTAAAATAAACTGAAGTAGATTTAAATAAATGGAAGGGCATACCGTGTTCATGGATTGG
Organism: Tolypeutes matacus; assembly: GCA_026826555.1. Taxonomy (NCBI): domain Eukaryota; kingdom Metazoa; phylum Chordata; class Mammalia; order Cingulata; family Chlamyphoridae; genus Tolypeutes; species Tolypeutes matacus. The sequence goes on along the minus strand of JAKSZT010053807.1, from coordinate 1,034,809 downwards.
AAGACCAAATATCGTTAACATGTCAATTCTACCCAAAATGATTTACGCATTCAACACAATCCCAAAAACCTTTTTTTCAGAAATGGAAAAACCAATAATTAAATTTATTTGGAAGTGTAAGATGCTCCAAATAGCCAAAAAGTTCTTAGAAAAGAAGACCGAATTTGGAGAACTCTCACTTCTTGACTTTAAATCATATACTTAGCTACAGTGGTAAAAGCAGAATAGTACTGGCATAAAGACAGACACTTTGAACAACGAAACCAAATCTTGAACTCAGAAATAGACCCTCACATCAACAGTCAAGAGATTTTTTTTTTACAAGGTTGTCAAACCCTCCCAGCTGCAGCAGTACAGTCTATTCAACAAATGGTGCTCAGAAAACTGGATGTCCATATCCATTAATGAAAGGGGTCCCCTATCTCACACCTTATACAAAAATTAACACAAAATGGATCAAGAGCCTAAATATAAAAGTGATAGCCATAAAATTCCTAGAAGTGAGCACCCACAGTGTGAGCAACAAGAGAAAAATTAGGTAAATGGACCTCCTCAAAATAAAACACTTTTGCACCTGAAAGGACTTTGTTAAAAGGGTGAAAAGGCAGCCGACTCAATGGGAGAAAATATTTGGCAATCACATATCCAATAAGGGTTTAATATCCATGATATACAAAAAGATCATACACCTCAACAATAAAAAGCCAAAATGGGCCAAAGACTTGAAAAGACAATTGTCCAAAGAAGAAATGCAAATGGTGATGAAACACATGAAAAAATGTTCAACATTACTAGTGATTAGGGAAATGCCAATTAAAACTACAATGAGATATCATTTCACTCCTATTAGTCTGGTCACTATTAAAAAGCTGGAAAATTATAAATGTTGGAGAGGATGTGGAGAGATAGGAAAGCTTATTCACTGTTGGTGGGAATGCAGAATGGTACAGCCACTGTGGAGGACTATTTGGCATTTCCTTAGGAAGTTGAATACAGACTTGCCATGTGATCCAGCAATACCATTACTATGTATATATCCAGAAGCACTGAGAGCAGTGACATGAACAGACATCTGCACACTGATGTTCATAGTGGTATTATTTATGATTACCAAAAGTTGTAAACAACCCAGTAGTCCATCAATGGATGAATGGATAAACAAATTGTGGTGTATACACACGGTGAAATATTATTATGCAGCAGTAAGAAGAACTGAAGTTCTGAAGCATACAACATCACAGATGAATCTGGAGGAATTATGTTGAGTAAAGCAAGACAGACAAAAAAAGGACAAATACTGTATGTTTGCATTATTATGAACTAAATATATTAAGTAAACTCATGGAGTTAAGAATTAGAATTTCGGTCACCAGAAATTAGAATGAGGGTAGAGAATGGAAAGCTGAATGTTAATCTGTCAGAATTGTTAGAAAAGTTGTTTGTAAATCTTTGGAAATGAATAGAAATGGTGAAAGCACATCATAGTGTTTGTAACTAGCAGAGTCATTATGTGGATATGACAGTGGTTGAAAGAGAAAGTCTAAGACTATGGATATTATTAGAAGGAAAGCTAAAAAATGGAACATGGGACTGTATATCATAGTGAAACTTCCTGTGAAATATGAATATGGGTGAAATTGCATATATACTGTTTTTACAAAATATAAATACAAATAAAGTAGAGACAGAAACAGAATAGCAGCTATGTATGTGAGGGGAAGCATAGAGAGATTGATACACGATGAGTTTTTTGTTGTTTGTTTATTTTTGGTTTATTATTATTATCGGAATAATGAAAGTGCTCTAATAATAATTAAAGTGATGAATGCACAACTATGTGATTATACCAAATACCATTGATTTTACACTTTGCATGGATTTATTCTTTATTAATATGTATCAATAAAATTGATTTGTTTAAATAAAATCTGTGAAAGGAATTTATAAAATGAGATGTTTGAAGTTTTTCAAATTCATATCTTGGTTCTATTTATTCTATTGAATCATCTCAATTGTTACAAAAAAATGCTTTCTATTCTTGATTGCAAATAAGTTTTTTCTTCTTTCAATTTATTGGGTGTTCCGACATATGAATATGCATACTTTTAAGTATGTGAGCTATGCAGAGCAACAATTCTTTATTTTAATACATTGTCTGGCAAAATCCATATTCATAGCAAGTTATTCATATCATGTCATAATTTCTTCTATTTTTAGAACCATTATTAAAAAAATGATAATAATATCAATAAATATTAAGTACTTCCTTAATTAGATACCTACATGCATTAATACTTTTCTTTAATGGATTTTTAATGGATTTTAATGGATTCTTTAGTAGCTGATATTTTAAAACTGTTAATGCCTTGATAGCTGCATTAACCCATATTTTATTATAAAAATATAACATCTTGTAGAGTTTAATACAAGTTTCACTTTGTCCTTGTATAATGTATTACCTACAAATAATATCCAAAAGCACATTAAACCATTTAATGATACTAGAGACTTTAAATATTTCATATATAACAGAAATCAAATTGAGAATAAAGGAAATTAAAGAAAAGAGTTTGCTAATTATAAGGAAATCAAAACTCTCCATTGCTTTTTGTCCTAAGAATTAGAGAATCGAAATAATTTTGAACATTTCAAGTATGTAGAAAATAAGCAAATGGGAAAAATAAGTTCAGGCATATTGCTTGTTTCTTGACTCAATAACTCAGTAAAGAGTTTTTACATACCTTTCTTATTTGTAAATCCTATTCAAGCTGTTCTTTGTAGTTGGGTAAGGCCTCTGTTGGTTTGTAAATGTGAAAATTCATTTTTATATTGGCTACTTTTGCAATCTATAAAATTAGATTCTCAAAGACAGGATATCTCTGGTCCAACTTTCCCATTCAATGCTTAAATGCCCTCTGTGTATCCTAAATGAGTAGACACAAACTGGTGGTCCAACTTCTATATCATTACCTCCAAAAAAGTAGAATTCACTACCAACTGAAAATCTTCTTCTCCCACTAGAATGCACTAATAGGCAATTTATGTTGTTTTGAAAGTTGTTTCCCTTTAATTTATATTTATTCTTTTTCCATTCATCCAAAGAAAAGCAGGTGTTAATTGATTTTTGTAAACTGGTCTATTCCTCTGCACGTGATTTAATTATAATTAGGGCTTTGATTGTGCCACATCAGTAGGGTGTTGAGTCTCTGCCCCTTGGTGGGAGGGGACTCACAGATAAAAGACATGGCAAAGGACAGAGCTGGAATTCTGATGTGGAATTTTAATGCTGGAGCCTGGGGAAGTAAGCACACAGAGGAGCTTGGTCTCGATGAAGGAGAGAAGGCCCTGGGAAAAGAGATGAGCCATTCACCAGTGGTCTTGTGGAAAGAAGAAAGCCTGAGCCTGGAGAGAAACAAGTCCTGGGAAGAGAGGAACCCAGGAAGCCTGAACTCTTGGCAGATGGCGGCAGCCATCTTGCTCCAACACATGGCAACAAACTTTGGTGAAGGAAGTAGCTTATGTTTTATGGCCTGATAATTGTAAGCTTCTACCCCAAAATAAATACCTTTTATAAGAGGCAACAGATTTCTGGTATTTTGCATCAGCACCCTTTTGGTTGAATAATACACAAGGTATGTGAGTTTGGATGTTTTCCAAGAAATTTTTCTTTAGTACAACATTTAAATCCTCAGGAAAAATACTTCCCATAGAAAGCAAATATTGTAGAATTTAATATTCTATTCCCTTAACATTTATCAGTTTACAATCATCTTCATAAAACCAGTCAAGAAAGTGTGAATAATTACACAATCCAATAGCATAATAGATCAAATAAATTGCTGTGACCTTTCATTTGGTTTGAAAGGTAAGAGGTAATTCTAACGGATAGTCAAAAGAAACCTAAGGCTTATTTTAAATACATTGAACGACTCTTTAGTGGTATTATAATTTAAGTGCTACATGTACTATATAAATGAAAAACAGAAGCAGATACGTGAGAAAAGAGAAAGAGCTCCATAGATGCAAAAGAGGATCCTGAGGCCCTGGGAAGGAAATGAGCCATTTGCCTGATAGTGTACAGCTGATTTTGTGAAGAGACCAGAGCAGCTGATCCAGGAAAGAAATGAGCCTTGGGAAGAAAGACAAGCCCTATGCCAGCCTACAGCTGAGATCAGAGGAAGCTGGACCCATGGAGCCCTAAAAAGTTAGAGAAAGGCTGAACCCTCACAGACATCACCTGCCATCTTACTTCAACATGTGGCAACAGAGTTTGGTAAGGAGGTAACCTTGAGTTGGACTCTTTAGGGCCTTGTAACTGTAAGCTTTTACTCCAAATAAATATCCTTTAAAAAACAAACAGATTTCTGTACTTTGCATCAGCACCTCTTTGGCTTAATAATACACCTCTCCTCCCCCCCACTTTATATAATTCTTGCCACAAATTAAATATTTTTACAATTTGAATCCAAAACCATTGATTTATCATTATACTTTATGCATTTGCCTTTTAGATCCTGTAGGAAGTCAAATGTGGAGTTCAAATAAAAAATATAATGGTACTGATATGTTTACCCATATTTATTGGAAATCTTTATTTGTTCATGTAGCTTCAGTCAATGATCTAGTGTCCATTCCTTTCAACATGCATAATTCACTTTAGCATTCGTTGTAGGACTGTCTAGTGGTGATTATGTCCCTTAGCTTTTGTTTATCTGGCAGTATCTTAATCCATATTCATTTTTGAAGGACAGTTTTGTCAATTATAGGATTCTTAGCTGGCAAATTTTGCTTTCAGCACTTTAAATATGACTTCCCACTGCCTTTTTGTCTCCATGGTTTCCTAAGAGAAATTGAAACTTAATCTCTTTGAGGCATCCTTATAAATTACATGTTGCTTTTCTCTTGCACCTTTCAGAATTTTCTCTTTATCCTTAGCATTCAGCAGTTTGATTTTGAAATGGTGTAATGTAGTTCTATTTTGGTTTATCCTGTTTGAAGTACATTGAGCATCTTGGGTGTGTATATTCATTTTTTTCATTAAATTTGGAAAGTTTTAGGTCACTATTTCCTTGAGTATTCTCTTTGCCTTTTTCTCTCTTTATTCTCTTTCTGGGACTCCTACAATGTGCATGTTGGTATGATTGATGATATCCCACAGGTTCTTCTAGATCTTTTCATTTTCATTTTTCTTCCCTCTTTCTTCCCCTCAGACTGGATGATTTTAATGGTCTTATCTTCAAGTTCACTGATTCTTTCTTCTTTCAGCTCCAATCTGCTGTTGAACTCCTCTAAGGGGTTCAGAAAATTTTAATTTCTGTTATTGTGGTCTTCATATCTGTTCGGTTCCTTTTCATAATTTCCATCTCTCTACTGATATTCTGTTTGTGTTCAGCTCTCATTTTCCCGTTTCTCTTAATTCTTTGTCCATGTTCTTCTTTAGCTATTTGAGCATATTTAATACCATTTTTAAAGTCTTCGTTTGGAATTCCCCAGTTCTGAAAACTCACATTGGTGATTTCTAATACTGTAATCTTCTCCTTTGCCTGTTTCATCAGTTCATGTTCCTTTGTATGTTTTGTTATCTTTTGTTGATACCTGTATATTTTGATATCTTTTGTTGAAACCTGTATATTTTGATATTTTGCCTGTTTCATCAGTTCATGTTCCTTTGTATGTTTTGTTATCTTTTGTTGAAACCTGTATATTTTGATATTTTGTGAGTTATCACTGGAAATTAGATTCTGAGGCCTCTGTTCCTTAGGCTTGTATTCATATAGTGTGATTGCAGACCTTTCCTTGAATGTCAGGACCTAACAACAACAACAGAAAAAAAGAAAGAAAAAAGAAAACACCATTCCCAGTCTTTGAAGATTGACCTGTGCAAGTGCTCTTATTCAGGGCTTGTATATACAATGAGTTTGGAGAATAGCTCCAAGCCAAAGCATAAAGACCTCCTTGAACCTTTCTGTACATGATTCCTGTTTTGGGCATGTGCATGTGACTCTAGAAATTCCTCAGTTTACATGGGTAAACATGTTTTCTTTTCCCTAGGAATTAGTTTCCTCATGGTTCTGTGCACTGCACTATATGTCCTATAGCTGCAATCTCATGTCCCAGGAAGGACTACTTGAATGTTCTCCCACAGTGTTCTGTAGAAGAGCTCATTAAATCACCTTCTTCAGGCAGAGTAAGTTCTGGGACAGGGATTCCCTTAGGCCACCACCAGGCAGATTGGGCTACACATATATGCTCCCATTATGTGCTCATGGGTTGCTCTGTTTTCTCTGGAACCAGGACAAGGGATCTGCATTAGTATCTCAGCCAACTCCTTGCCTAGCTGATGAGCAGATGGGAAGGGGCCAGCCAGTGCACCATGAAATTGTATAGAGTTAAGTGGCTTTTAAAAAATTTTGTGCTTGCCCTCTTAGTGCAATATTTTATGTTTTCTGGAGCTTTAAGAAAGATGTTTCTGCCAGTGTTTTTTCTGGTTGTTCAAAGCTTCTGTAAAGGGAGGGAGCCCAGAAACATCTCAATTTGCCAACTTGATGGGGCAGGGCAGATAATGAATTTTTAATGTAGGAGTTACTTTCTTTTTTCTGTAACTGAAGGCAAGCAGCATGCTAGATAATAGAACAGAGTAGCATAAGAGATGGATTTCTTCCTTTAATTTCACATTAGATAAACATTTCATTAATTACAAATGTGTTCCTAAGTTTGTTCTGTTTTATAATATATCAAGAGCACACATTTATTTAAAATGCTACCAAGATATTAACTTACATAATGAAATCACTTCATAAATGAAATATTTATATTAACTAACTATGTGTGTCTTTTACCAACATAATTTCCACTCTGATAATAAAAAATGGGAAAGGGAAAATTTATATTTATAAGTATAATTGTTTGCATATATAAATTATTGGCACTCATAAGATTTATTCTACTCATAAGTAAAATAATTGTTTTTTTCCAATTTTTTTTCAAGGACACAAGAGTTATTAGTAATGGTAAAGTGGAAAGTTTGAAAAGTAATATTTTCTATTTGTTAATATGAATAAGAATTGATAAAATAACATAGAATTAAGCAAATTAAATAATTGAAGAGTGAAGAGTCTGTATATGTATGGAAAACAAACAATTGCTGTTGGTCTATAACAACACTAATATGGTTATCCTTTACAAAAACCACTTATTGCATTAATATCTTTATCAATGGGTTCATTTATGAAAATTTTTCCTGGGTCTTAAATTTTATTTACTTTTTTTTAGAATTGTGGAGAATGAAATAATATTTTGAACATGTATATCCACAATAATTTGTATCTGAAATTTTATAAATGAAAATTTCTATACTTCAGTAAGCAAAAGTGAGTTTGATTAATTTAGTCACTGACTGGCTTTTAATTAACATTGGAGAAATTTCACAGACATTATATTCTCTGAGTGGAGGTTAGATATTATACTGTATTGATGCCCTGATTAAAGTGTTATTTAATGAACTTGAGGAAAAATAACCTTTTTCCTAATAGACTGAAAATATCATTTTCTCTTCTAATTCAAACTGCTACCAAATATAATTTCAATTAATCTTAGAATCAGTGTCATGGGACATAGTATTTACTGATATTAAATACTTATTGTTATTTTAAGTAAGGTAAGTCTCATATATATAAACGGGGTTATGCCTAAAGAATATTGGTGGTTTTTCCCTATTAAGTTATTGCTTTAAGAAGACATAATTTTAAAAGAACTTTTGTAGCAGATAGTGGTAAAAATAGTCATGTACTATAGCAGTTATTTATTTACATTATGATTACTTATGTATTTTAGGTTTTAAAAAGTGAATTGATATTAAAATTTCTTTTTGGCTTCTTGGTTCCATGTTTATATAGCCCACCAAGGGGGCGGGCTCAACTCAGAGTAGCCATAATGCTGTGGTTGAATTAAAGCCCTAATCTTAACATAATTTAATCAAAGTCTTCTCAGCTGAATTAATCAATCAAAGGGTATCATGCCCAGTCAAAGGGTATCATGCCCAGAGGAACAGACCAGTTTATAAACATAATAAATATGTCTTTATGGAATTCATAAATAATATCAAACTGCCACACTCCACCCTCTGAATTCAAAAAAGATACTACAATATTCCAAAAAACTTTAAATCAGTAACAATGCCAAGTACAAAATCATATCACAGTCAGTTTAAAGAAATGCCGTTTGTCTTAGGGCAAAGTTCTGTCTGGCTGTAGACCTCTAAAACTTACAAAACATTTAATCTCCTTCCAATATACAAAGTGACAGAAGATAAAGATTTGCTTTACCATAAGGATAAATTGGGAGGGAAATATAAATCACTTGCCCCCTAAAATTCCAGAAACCTGGGGGGCATACTTCATCAGAATTCAAATTCCGAGAGTCATTCTCAAGATGATGATTTCTTCTCCCTGGGGCCTCATGGGGGCTTACCCTTTCCAAAGACTTGTCCAATGGCCAATTTCTTGGTTCCACCCTCATCAACACCTGGGTGGTGACCAAGCTCCAGGCTTCACCCTCTAAGAATGTTGGGATTATGGTCACACTTTCCCCAACCTATGGGGAACAAGTCTACCCCTCTCAGGGCACTGGGGTGTTGACCTCACTCTTCCAAACCCTTAGGGAATTTACTCCACCTTCTCTGTAGCCTGGGTTGGCAAAACTCTCCCTGAATAGTGGGTTCAAACAGCCACCCTCTTCAAATGCTGGGATAAACTCACTCTCTCTTTACACATGGATGGGGTCCTTCTCTTGGCCCAAGCAGATGTCTTAATTCCAGACCTCAGCTTCCATTGTTTTCCTCTTAAAGCCATTTTCCCTCTCATCTCTCCCCTCCATGTCCATTTTAGTCCAGGCTGACAGTGGTTTTGTTCATACAACTCTCTCAAAAAACTTCTTGGTTTAATATGCAGTTAGCAAGGGTCCAAGCCATCAGACTGTAAGACTTTCCACAAGTCCTTCCTGGATAACTGTATTTTCAATCCTGACTTACAAGTTCAAAGTTTGGTTAATTCCTCAAATGGGGCACTATCATCTGGGGGCTTGATTTCCAGAGGCTTGGAATTTCTGGAATCCGTTTCTGTATTCTTTGTGCCCAACAATTCCATTCTCAACTTATCTCTCTTGTCTAGTATTTTGCTATAAGCTGCAAGGAGAAGCCAAGCCATCACCCCAAGGCTCTTGGAGGGTGAGGTCTGGAACTCCATCACCACCTAGATGCTTGATGAGGGTGGAATCAAGAAATTGGCCATTGGGCAAGCCTGTGAAAGGGTGGGTCCCCGTGAGGCTCCAGGGAGAAGAAACTATCATCTTGAGAATGACTTTTAGAGTTTGACATCTAATGAAGTATGCCCTGCAGGTTTTCAGAACTGTACAAGACCTACGACTCATGTTTCTCTCCCAATTTCTCATTATGATAATAGAAATGTTTATCCTTTGTCAGTCAATTTGTGTATTGGAAGCAGATAAATTTTTCTGTAAGTTTCAGAGTTCTATAGCCAGTTGAGACTTTGCCTCAAGACAAACTGTATTTCTTTAAACTGACTGTGATATGATTTTGTAGTCAACAATGTTACTGACTTAGGTTTATTGAATATTGTAATGTCTTTTTGAAATTCAGAGGGTGGAGTGTAGCACTTGGGTATTATTTATGAATTCCAGAAATAGATATTGGATTATGTTTGTAAACTTGTCTATTCTTCTGGGTGTATTAGATTGTAGTGGATTCAGAGGTTTCACTACTATTTGATTAAATTATGATGAGGGCTTTGATTGGGCCACACCAGTAGTATGTTGTGTCCCCTCACCCTTGGTGGCTGGGGACTCACAGATAAGATGACAAGGCAGAAGAGTTAGTAGAGTTTTGAGCTGGAGCCCCATGAAGTAAACATGCAGTAGAAGAACACAGAGGAATAGAGATGGCTCCATATACATGGCAGAGATCCTGGGAAGAGAGAGAGTCTGATAGTCTACAGTTGACTTTATGGAGAGAACAGAGAAGCTGAGCCCGGAAAGAAATGAATCCAGAAGATAAAGGAGACTTGCCACAGCCTACAGCTGATATTGGAAGAGCCTGGGACCAAGGAACCTTGAGAGAAAGAGGGAGGCTGAACCCTTGCAGACGTCGGCAGTCATCTTGCTCCAACACAGGGCAACAGACATTGGTGAGGGAAGTAAATTATACTTTATGGCCTTGTGACTGTAAGCTTCTACCATGAATAAACACCCTTTATAAACGCCAACAGATTTCTGGTGCTTTGCATCAGCACCCTTTTGGCTGACTAACACAGAATTTGGTACTGGAGAGTGGGGTTGTGCTTTTGCAAATACCAAAATGCTGGAAAGGTTTTACATATGGGTTAGGGGTATTGTTGGAGGAAGTATGAGATGCTTGATGGAAAAGGCCTAGATTGCTTTGAAGAGACTGTTCATAGTAATATGGTGCCTAAAGTTATTTTTGATAAGGCCTTGTAACTGTAAGCTTCTACCACAATTAAATACCCTTTATAAATGCCAACAGATTTCTGGTACTTTGCATCAACACCCTTTTGTTTGACAAATACAACTATCTATACCTGAAATTTTGTCTAATACACTGAACCAGAAACGTCTTGAATTTTACATGCCTTGTATTAATAAACATCAAACAGTAGACCCCACCATCAGCACTGCTCAGTGCCAGCATTCTTGTTGCTCATTTAGATTTTCAGCAGTATCTATTAGTTAAATATATTTTCCATATTTTATAGACTAATCTTTTGATATGGTTTGACATAACCATTGATTTTAGTTAAAATTAACAATTTAATTTTCACCCTTCTTCTTTTTAAAAAGTAATGGAAATAAAGGATACAACAACCTAAAATGCTTTTGGTCATGGTTTCACTTTTAAGAAAAACTTCCACTAAATACAAAATACTTTAAATTAATTTTTAAAAAAAGAGTGATGGTGAATTCCATTTTGATAATTTGACTTATTTTCATTTATGTACAGAAATAGCCACCACTTCATTATTTTAAACCATGTTTCATTTCTCATTGATATTACTCCTTAGGGTAATAAAATAGTTTTTAGGTAACAGGGAGGAATTCTTGTCAGGGGAGCAAAGATCTGGGGTCAGGAAAAGCAGTTTATTATTTTTTATATGTTTGTACTTTTTGGATAGTGGCTACCTGATGACTAGCTCCTGCCTAAAGGTTTTCCACAGTACAAGAGATCTTGCCAGCATCAATAAGTCCTCTAATTTGAGAGATTACCAGTTTTATAGAACAGCCATTGAACTCAGGTGAAGAGACTTAGCTCTCAAACCTGGCTCTGCAATAAATTAGTTGCATCATCACCAGCAAATCAACCTAACCTCACTGAATTTCAGTGCCCTTTCTGTGAAAGGAGAAAAAAGTCTAGATGCTATAAGAAGTGTCATCACATATAAGTGATCAGTGATTTAATATACTGTATTTTTGTTTTCTTATGAATCCAGATCATGTAACTTGAACATAAGGGAGTGGTTGCTAAGTAGGACAGATCAACAATAATTAGAGGTGACATTTCCTTTGTTTTCCATGTCTTTTTAGTTAAAAGAAGTTAGTCATTAAAATTGCATACTTAAAAATTTATTCCTTAAAGAAAAATGTTTTGAAATAAAATTAAAATCTCTGGGATAAAACAACCAGCAAGATGGTGGCAGACTAAGGAGCTCCTAGAGTTGGCTCATGCTACAGGGCAGTTAGTAATCACCCATAGCTATCTAAAGCACCTGTTTCGGAGCTCCAGGAGACCAGAAGAACATCCTGCAATATCAGAGCACACCACGCCACGGAGGCTGGTGCCCATCCTCCACTGGCGGCACAAGCCACCTCGGGAGCTATTCTGTTGCTGGAATTGGATGCCCCACTTCCCAAAAATGGGGGAGGAAGAGAGGGTTGGGCACTAACTTCAGGTAATGATTAGTAAACTTGGCTGGCTAAAGTATAACCCTAAGAACAAGTAAAGTTTGAATCTGTCCAAGTCAGAAAGAGGCCGGTAGCCACCATTTTTACTCTGCCCCCAGCATGAGGGACAGTGGAGTTAACTGAAAATCACAGTGCTGGTAGGAATCAGATTTTTTTCTATCCAGATTGGATTGCAGCTCTAGCCTAAGCCACACCCCCACCTCTGGCAGGGAAGACCGTGAGGGGATCTGCACCAGCCTCTGGGAAAATATGAGGCAAACCGCTGAGGCTGGTGATCATTCTACTCTGGCGGCACAAGCTGCCTCAGGAGCTGTTCTGTGGCTGGAGTAGGAAGCTCCATTTCCCAAAACCATGGGAGGGAGAGACAGTTGGCCACCGACTTCAGCTACTAATTAGTAAATTTGGCTGGCTGAAGTATTACCCTAAGAACAGCTAAAGTTTGAACCTGTCTGCATTAGAAAGAGGCTGGTAGCCCCCATTTTGTCTCTGCTCCCAGCATTAGGGGAAGGTGGGCTGATTGAAAATCACAGTGACAGTAAGGACAGGCTTCTTTCACCCAGATCAGCCTGCAGCCCTAGCCTAGGCTTCAGCCCCACCTCTAGCAGGGAGGAGGCTGGCAGGCCCTGCACCAGCCTCTCTCTGGGTAACTGCAGGTACATTCGGCTGGCACGTACTGAATAGTCCGAAGTTTACTGGGGTAACTGTGTTCATTTTGGATCTGCATGGCATAAACTGCTGCCCACACCTTCAGCTTCATTCCTGCCTCAGGCAGGGGAGGAAGGGGCATGAAGCTTCATCAGTCTCTCTAGGCAACTAGAGTTTAGGCCAGCACAACTACATCCTTGTCTCCTCCTACACAACCATCAAGGGTGGAAGGGGAAGAAGGTCCTAAAAAAGAGAAACTGTACCCCGAATAAATACATCTAGTAAGCCAAATGCCAGTATGCCAACAAAAAATTACAATCCACACTAAGAAACAGGAAGATATGGCCCAGTTAAAGGAACAAGATAAGCCTCCAGATGACATAAAGGACTTGAGACAACTAATCATAGATGTTCAAACAAATCTCCTTAATAAATTCAATGAGATGGCTAAAGAGATCAAGGATATTAAGAAGATATTGGATGAGCACAAAGAAGAATTTGAAAGCATATATAGAAAAATAGCAGATCTTATGGGAAGGAAAGGTTCAATAAATGAAATTAAAAATACACTGGAATCATATAATAGCAGATTTGTGGAGGCAGAAGAAAGGATTAGTAAACCTGAAGAAATGGCCTCTGAAAGTGGATATAAAAAAGAACTGATGAGGTAAAGAATGGAAAAAATTGAACAAGGTCTCAGGGAACTAAACAACAGCAAGAAACTTGTAAACATATGTGTCGTGGGTGTCCCAAAATGAGAAGGGAAAAGTGGCAGAAGCAATATTTGAAGAAATAATGGTAGAAATTTTCCCAACCTTATTGAAGGACATGGATATCCCTGTGCAAGAATCACAACGTACTTCATCCCAATAAATCTGAATAGACCAACTCTGAGGCACATACTAATCAGAATGTCAAATGCCAAAATAGAGAATTCTGAGAGCAGCAAGAGAAAAGCAATGCATAACATATAAGGGATACCCAATAAGATTAAGGGCCAATTTCTCATCAGAAACCATGGAGGAAAGAAGACAGTGGTATGATGTATTTACGATAAGGCAAGAAAGACCTTCCAGCCAAGAATCTTATATCCAGCAAGATTGTCTTTCAAAAATGAGGGCGAGTTTAGAATATTCACAGATAAACAGAAATTTAGAGAGATTGTAACCAAAAGACTGGCTTTGCAGGAAATACTAAACTGTGTGCTACTGTCTGAAAAGAAAAGACAGGAGAGAGACGCTTGGAAGAGAGTGTATAAAAGAAGATTATATCAGTAAAAGTAACTAAAAGTCTCAAGAGACTGTGAAAATAAAATATAACAGATAAAACACAAAGCCCAAGATGGGTGAAATAAGAACTCCCTTTATAGTAATAACATTGAATGCTAATGGATTAAAATTCCCAATAAAAAGATACAGACTGGGAGAATGGATAAGAAAATAGGAGCCTCCTTTATGCTGTCTGCAAGAGACTCACGTTAGACCCAGGATACCAATAGATTGAAAGTTAAAGTCTGGAAAAAAAAAAAAAGCTGGGAGACAACCAGCAAGATGGCAGCAGGTTAAAGAGCTCCTAGAATCATCTCCTGCTATGGGGCAGTTGGTGATCACCTAGAGCTATCTAGAGCACTTGTTTGGGGTCTCCAGGAGACCAGAAGTGCATCCCGCAACATCCTTGAAAGAATGGAAGGAGGAGACTGCCCTTCTGCAGAGAAGATTCATAAGTAGAACACTCCACACCAGGGAGGCCGGAGCCTATCTTCTACTGAAGGCACAAGCTGCCTTGGAAGCAGTTTCACGGCTGGAATTGGAAGCTCCACTTCCCCAAAACGGTGGAGGAAGAGAGAGTTGGTTACCAACTTCAGCTACTGATTAGTAAATTAGGTGGGCTAAAGTTAAATCCTAAGAAAAGCTAAAGTTTGAACCTGTCCAAGTCAGAAAGAGGCCAGTAACCTCATTCATAATTCCACACCTGACACGAGGGGAAGCAGGGCTGACTGAAAATCACAGTGCTGGTAGGGACTAGTTTCTTTCCATCTAGATCCAATTGTCACTCTAGCCTAAGCCCCAGGCCCACCTCGAACAGGGAAGAAGCTGGGGAGAGCTGCAACACCCTCCCTGGGAAACTACAAGCCATGCTGTGGAGGCCAGTAATCATTGTACTTTGGCAACACAAGCCATCACAGGAGTTATTGTTATTCTGTTGCAGGTATTGGAAGCTCCATTTCCCAAGAACGGGAGGAAGAGACGGTTGGACACTGATTTCAGTTATGGGTTAGTAAATTCGGCTGACTAAAGTATAACCCTAGGAACAGCTAAAGTTTGAGCCTTTCCAAGTCAGAAGGAGGCTGGTAGCCCCCATTTTGACTCCACCTTCAGCATGAGGGAAAGTCCGGCTACTGAAAATCACAGTGAGAGTAGAGACCCATTTCTTTCATCCAGATTGGCCTGCAAGCCCTAGCCTAGCCTTAAGCCCCACCTCTAGCATGGAGGAAGCTGGCGGGCCCTGCACCAGCCTATCCAGGTAACTGCAGGTACATTTAGCTGACACAGACTGAATAATTGGAAGTCTACCGGGACAACTACAGTCATCTTGTTCCTGCACTGCATAGATTGCTGCCCACACCTGCAGCTCCATCCCTGCCCCAGGCAGGGGAGAAAAGGGCATGAAGCTTCATCAGTCTCTCTGGGAAAGTCTAGGGCTGCATGTGTTGGATTATTCCATGCAGCTGTGGCTCTGTCCCTACCCCTGGCAAAAGAGAAAGTTGGGAGAAGCTTCATTGGTCCTTTGGGCAATGAGGGCAGCATGAACCTCCACAGCTTATAGCACCAACTACATCCTTCACTCCTACTACACAACCAGCAAAGGAGAAAGGGCAGGAAGCCCTAAACTAAGGAGAAAAACTGTACCCAGAATAAATACTCTAGTAAGCTAGATGCCAAGACACCAACAAAAAATTACAATCCACACCAAGAAAAAGGAAGATATGGCCCAGTTAATGAAACAAGATAAGCCTCCAGATGACTTAAAGGACTTGAGACAACTAATCATAGATGTTCAAACAAATCTCCTTAATAAATTCAATGATATGGCTAAAGAGAGTAAGGATATTAAGAAGACATTGTATGAGCACAAAGAATTATTTGAAAGCATACATAGAAAAATAGCAGATCTTATGGGAAGGAAATGTGCAATAAATGAATTTAAAAATACACTGGAATCATATAATAGATTTGATGAAGCAGAAGAAAAGATTGGTGAGCTTGAAGAAATGGCCTCTGAAAGTGAACATACAAAAGAACAGATGAAGAAAAGATTGCAAAACTTGAACAAGGTCTCAATGACAGCAAGAGATGTGCAAACATATGTGTCATGGGTATCCCAGAAGGAGAAGAAGAGGGAAAGGGGCAGAAGGAATATTTGAAGAAATAATGGTAGAAAATTTCCTATCCCTTTTGAAGGATATAGATAACTGTGTCCAAGAAGCATGACATACTCCCATCTGAAAAATTCTGAATACACTAACTCCAAGATACATAATAATCAGAAAGTCAAATGCCAAAGACAAAGAGAGAATTCTGAGAGCAGCAAAAGAAAAGCAATGCATAACATATAAGAGATACCCAATAAGATTAAGTGCTGATTTCTCACCAGAAACCATGGAAGCAAGAAGACATTGATATGATATATTTAAGATAGTGCAATAGAAAAACTTCCAGCCAAGAATCTTATATCCAGCAAGACTGTCTTTCCAAAATGAGGGCAAGTTTAGTATATTCACAGATAAACAGAAACAGAGTTTGTAACCAAGAGACCTGCTTTGCAGGAAATACTAAAAGATGTGCTACAGCCTGAAAAGAAAAGACAGGAGAGAGAGGCGTGGAAGAGAGTCTAGAAATGAATATTATATCAATAAAAGTAACTAAAAGTGTCATAAGAGTGGTGAAAGTAAAATATGACAGATAAAACCCAAATATTCAGGAATAAACTTAACAAACAGTGTAAAGCACTTGTATTCTGAAAACTACAACTCATTGTTACAAGAAATAAAAAAGACCTAAATAATTGGAAGAAAATTCCTTGCTCATGGATTGGAAGACTATAAATACCATTAAGATGTCAATTCTATTCATATTGATGTACAGATTCAATGCATTCCTGATAAAAATTCCACCAGCATTTTTTAAATAAATGGAAAACATGATTTTTAAGTTTATTTAGAAGGATAAAGGGTTCTGAGTAGCTAGAAACATCTCAAAAAGGAAAAGTGAAGTTGGAAGACTCCAATTTCTGGACGTTAAGTCGTATTACCTAGCTACAGTGGTAAAAACAGCATAGTACTGGCATAAAGACAGACACATAGACCAATGGAACCGAATTGATGGTTTAAAAACAGACCCACACATCTATGGTCAAGTGATTTTTAACTAGCCTGTCAAACATACCCAGCTCAGGCAGAACAGTCCATTCAACAAATGGTGCTGAGAAAACTGGATATCCATAGCAAAAGAAGGAAAGAGGAACTCTATCTCACACCTTATACAAAAATTAACTCAAAATGAATCAAAAACCTAAATATAAAAGCAAGAACCATAAAGCTTCTAGAAGAAAATGTAGGAAAATATCTTCAAGACTTGGTAGTAGGTGCTGGATTCTTAAAGGAGATAAGAGGAAAACTGAGGTGGACTACTGATATTTAATGTATGTAGAAGTTTTAATTAGCTTTACTGTAAAAGTGTGGAAATGTACAGAGTTGATGGTAACAGTGAGTAACAGCTGGTTTATAAATGGGACTGTGGCTGAAAATGGTAGTCTAGAGATGTAAATGCCAATTGACAGAAAACTAGAGAATAATCTAGGCACTGAATAACACAGTAAACTCAGAGGTGGATGAGAATTATGGTTGATGGTACAGATGCAAGAGTGTCCTTTGTGAGCTAGGGCAGATGTACATCACTATTGCAGGGTAGTGTGAATGTGGAGAAGCATGGGAAAAATACAACTGGAGTGTCCTATGGACTGTGGTTAACATTAATAATGTAATATTCTTGCAGCTATGCCAAAGATGTATTGTGTTGATAATGGTGGAGTATGGAAAATGTGTGCCAAATGTATGCTGTGGACCTGGTAATAATTGGATGATAATATCTCATAATCTGTTACAAATGTTCCACCACAGTGTGGTGTGTTGATAGAGGGGTGTTGTATGGGAATCCAGCACATGTTTTGTAAGTTTAACTACTTCTGTCATAAAAATATATTTAAAAAATAATAATAGTATCAGTTGGGGGAAAATACACCAAATGTAAGATGAGGACTAATGTAAGATTTTAATGATATTCTTTCATCATTTGTAACAAATGTCCCACAACAATGCAAGGTGTAAGTAGTGGGTTTATGTATGGAATCCGTGTATGATGTTATGCATGTTTTTTTTTTTTTCCGTAAGTTCACAACTTTTACTATACACTTATTGTTTATGTATGTTCATATATAAATGATATAAAAATAATAATAATAGGGTGGGTTGAGGGAAAAATACACAAAATGTAAGATACTTTGGTAGTAACATTTTGGTAGGATGCTCTTTAATCATTAGATAAAAATGTTTCTCAACAATGCAAGGTATTGTTGGTAGGATGAGATATGATGTCCTTGAATGATGTTATGTATGTTTGTTTTGTAAGTTCACAACTATTACTATAGACTTACTGTTTAAATATGTTTATGTATGTGTTATATGCTTCAATAAACTTAAGAAATGCAAAAAAATCTCTGGGATAATGTAAAAATTTTATTTTAAATATTTGCATAGTGTTAAATATTTTTCTATGTTAAGAACCATGCCTAGTCTTTACAATTTTTAGAAATTCAGAGGGGGAGAGAGAGAGAGTGTGTGTGCAAATGTACCAAGTAAGAAAGAGAATGCTGAGTTATTATATGATACTAGTAAAAATGATTGGTTTTTACCTTAGAAGCTAGTAGAATGATCAGATTGTCTTTTCTTTCAATTATATATGTATATATACATATATAATATTCAGTTATTTACTTTTTTTTCCAAAAGTCAAAATATGGTTTTTGAAAACTAAGTGAAGAATTGTCTAAACATTTGCACACCCAATGTACATAGCGGCATTATTCACGATTGCTATAAGATGGAAACAACCCAAGGGTCCAAACTAATGATGAATGGGTAAGCCAAATGTAGCATATACATACGATGGCATACTATGCAATACTATGCTGTCGTAAGAAAAAGTGAAATTGTGACACATATGACCACATGGATGAAACTTGAGGACATTATGCTGAGTGAAATAAGCCAGAAACAAAAGGAAAAATATTGTATGGTCTCACTAATACGAACTAAATATGAAGAATAAACACATGGAGTTAAAACCTAGAGTATAGGTTACTAAGAGATAGGATAAACACTGAGAAGGAGTACTGATGCTTAATATATGTAGAATTTCTAATTAGCTTGACTGTGAAAGGGTGGAAATGTATAGAGTTGATGGTATATTATAGTGAGTATAATAAAAAGATTGGTTTATAA
Organism: Tolypeutes matacus; assembly: GCA_026826555.1. NCBI lineage: Eukaryota > Metazoa > Chordata > Mammalia > Cingulata > Chlamyphoridae > Tolypeutes > Tolypeutes matacus. The sequence goes on along the minus strand of JAKSZT010053807.1, from coordinate 1,015,617 downwards.
ATGGGATTGTGGCTGAATGGGGTAGTTTAGGGACATAAAATGTCAATTGAAAGGAAACTACATAGAATAATCTAGGGACTGAATAACATAAAGTGAACCCGGTTGTGGATGAGGATTGTGGTTAATAACACGAATACAAAGATGTTCTTCTATAAACTAGAACAAATGTACATCACTATTACAAGGTGGTAAGAATATGGTGATGAATGGGAAAATATAATTAATGAAACTTATGACTATAGTTAACAGCAATATTGTAATATTCTTGCATCAATATCAAAGATGTTACTATATAAATGCTAAGCATCAAAAATAGGGGGCTGTGGGATTCTTTTCTTTTGGACTAAGGAAAATGTTCAAAAATTTACTGACGTGATAATTGCACAACTCTGTGATGAATGTGCAAGCCACTTAGTGTACACTTTGGATAGATTGTACAAGGCATGGGACTGTGTAGGGCAGTGAAACATGTAGTGGGTGATGGACTTTGGTTAACAGTAAAAATATGACTGTGTTCTCTCATGAACTTTAAGAAATGTACAATACTAATACATGGTGTTAATAATAGGGATATATGGAAAAAATATACTGAATGTAAGTTGTGGACCATAGCTAGTAGTAATATTTTGATGATGTTCTTTCATAATCTGTTACAAATGTTCCATTACAATGCAAGGTGTGTGTGAAGGGATGATATATAGGAATTCTGCACATTATACATGATTGTTTTATAAGCACACACTTATATAATAAAAATTATATATTAATAAAAGAATAGTCTAAAACATTTGGAAACCTGGTGATTGAATTTGTTTAAATATTCATCTTGTTTTTATATATATAACAACCCTGATAACTACAATTACATTTACTTACTTTTGGTTAATAAAGTTATGAACTTAAGTTAACATTTTATGACATTTCCATCTGAGTGTATATTTCCAATAATATACTCAAATGGTTTGATAGTGACAGTGAAGCATGGCCTTAAAAAAGAAAGAGAATTCATCATAAAGAATTCCAAGGCAAAGTAGGAATAACACTTTAGAATAGAACAGAGTACAAAAAATAGATCATTATTTTTTTTAAAAAACTTTGAGTCCCCACACTTGTCAAATGAGAAAAAAAATCAAACTAGCGTTTCCTATTGTTGAAATCTGATAAAATATAGAAAGAAGCCAATAAAAGGAATATTTTTGCTTTATATTAAAATTAACAAAGAAACAAACAAACAAGCAAAATAACTACATGCTAAGAATAGCATTGTTCTACTAAATAAGATTTGGTATGTCTCACCAAAATAACATGCTATGCAAAATGTATATCTTAAATCCAGCTTCTGATTTAACCAAAACAAGAATGCTAATATTAATATTTTAACATAAATTCATTTCTTCCAAAGAGTCTTGGTGTTTTCTTATACATTTCTCTCCTTTTTCTAGTAAACTTCAAAGTAAGAAGGAATGGCGACTTGGTGACTTCAGGTTATTAGCAAATATGTGACTAACAGCTAATATCATTTTATTTGTAATTCATTTTATTACATTTTCCTTGAACTTACTACACATAAAGTTGTAAGGAAAGTTCTAGAACTAGTGAATACATAGAATTTAAATTGTGCCATAATATTGCATATGTAAAAAACAGTTGTAATTCTTAGTTTTAGGTAGTTTATAGAAACTTGAGAAAATTTTTAGTGGAATGGAAGCACATTTATCATAGCACTTACTATATTTGTGATCAGAACATTAAATTTATTTCCATATTATTGTAATTTTATTCATTTGAAACTATGTTCTTGTATTTCTCTGGTCAATTAGGAACAGTAAGAAAAAATTGAAAAGTTGAAATAAAATTTGGGTTGGTTTGTTATAAGTCAAACAGTGGTAGAGCTCAGAAGTAAATGTTTAGATGGGCAATGGTCATCCCAGGGAATGGAGAGGGCCTGCATCTGCAGGCAGGATCATCCCACACACCATATCTATGGGATATAAGCCCTCTCTCACTTGGAGTTGGAGTGGACATCACCATCCCAGTCCCCTCAGGATTGGGGGAAGAACTATGGACTAGAGTGGACTTGATGGTATTCTCTTGTTCACATATGGTGATTCTAGCAATGCAAGAAATTATAACAATGAGGTGGAGCCAGTGGCCACTTGACACTTTTGGGGTAGGGAGGGGATGAGCAGTTGAAATACAGGGGCTTCTTTGGGAGTTGGAGGTTGTCCTGAGTACTGTTGTGGCAACGGATGTAGGCCATTTTAAATCAGCACACACCACTCAGAACTGAGTGGGAGAGAGTGTGGTCTACAGTGTGAACTGTGGTCTATAGTTGGTGTAAGTTCATTGAGGGTAGTATCATTTATTAGTTTCTAACTTTTGGTATCTTGTTTTAGACACTGGTTTGACAAAATTATGGATAAAAAAAACAAAACTCAGATTATATCTTATTCTTCTATGATAGATCATATGAATATGAGATCAAGAACTTATCTTTCCATGTCAGCACATTTTTTGTCAAAAAATAAGCATATTTGAGTAGTAAAATATTATACATAAGGTGAAATTGCTGTATCTCTCTCTCTCTCTCTTTCTCTCTCTATCTATCTACATACCTATCTTCACAAGACCATCTCTGATTTTTTCCTCCACACTTTCCAGTACCTGTATATCTTACTATTTTCTGTCAAAATCCTACAAGTAACACTGGAAAGCACTCCCTCTTAAAGCCAGACAACATTACTCAGCTGGTAATATTACTATTTATCTGTGTAGTGCCCAAGCTATTGTAGTTCAGTGAACAGACTGGGTTTTTAAAACTGTTCCTCTGCTATGAACTTACGTGCGTGAAGAGAAAATATGTGGTGTTTTAAGCTATATTTTCCAATTTGACATTTCAGCACATGAGGTGCAGTCCATTGTGCTTGCTCTTAAAAACACAAAAGATTAAATAACTTTGTGTTGCTAATCTCCAAGATGATTTCACTTTTAATGTGTGTTCCTCTAGGAAAAAAATGGAAATTTCATGTTTTGTACACAGATTTATGTTCTAATCAGAATCTATTCAGTGTATATTTTCCCTCTGCCAAAGGCTTCAGCTGTATTTATTAGATGTGATACATATGTTAGTGCCTTGGATAAATATTCTAAACTTGCTTGTCATTTTTGATGATAAAAAATCATCCTAGACAGCTGAAATCTATAGTAACATTCTTTTTCATTTGGAGTAATTATGGGTGATTCACTTATTGTAATTTTATTCATAACATGAAATTTAGTGACACTTCTTTTTAAAATTTTATATACTTCTTTATTTGAAAATATTGATAGTTTATATAAGTGAGTCATATTTATTAACATAAAATGTTAAGACCTGAAAGCCTCCAGATCATCTTTTAGCACAAGTTTCTAGTTTTACAAGCGAGAGGTTAAGCAACTTGCTTGTGGTTACAATATTAGTTAGAGGCAGTGCTGAGTCTTAGAACTCAAGGGTTCTGGAACCTATTTCTGATCTGATCCTAATATGTCATATGGCTTTAAAAATTGAGATCTTGTCTCACTACATAATTATATAAGTTAAAATATGTTTCATTCCATGTTTTCCAGGGTCAAAGTATATTTGGGCTTGATGTCATTGAAACGCCAGAAGGAGACAAGCTGCCACAACTGATTGTTCAAAGGGAGTTAGATAGGGAAGAGAAAGATACATATGTGATGAAAGTAAAGGTTGAAGATGGTGGTTTTCCTCAAAGATCCAGTACTGCTATTTTACAAGTAAGTATTGCTGATACAAATGACAGCCACCTGGTGTTCAAGGAGAAGGAGATTGAAGTCAGTATACCAGAAAATGCTCCTGTAGGTACTTCAGTGACACAGCTCCATGCCACAGATGCTGACATAGGTGAAAATGCCAAGGTTCACTTCTATTTCAGCAATCTCATCTCCAACGTCTCCAAGAGACTATTTCACCTCAACAACACTATTGGCCTTATCGAAATCAAAGAACCATTGGATAGAAAGGAATCTCCAAACCACAAATTACTTGTTTTGGCAAGTGATGGTGGATCAGTGCCAGCAAGAGCTATGGTACTGGTAAATGTCACAGATGTCAATGACAATATACCATCAATTGAAATAAGATATATCATCAATCCAATCAATGGCTCTGTAGTTCCTTCAGAAAATGCTCCACTCAACACTAAAATTGCTCTCATAACTGTGACTGATAAGGATGCTGACTATAATGGAAGGGTGATATGCTTCACAGATCATGAAGTCCCTTTCAGATTAAGGCCAGTATTCAGTAATCAGTTCCTCCTAGAGACTGCTGCATATCTTGACTATGAGTCCACAAAAGAATATGCCATTAAATTGCTAGCTGCAGATGCTGGCAAACCTCCTTTCAATCAGTCATCCATGCTCTTTGTTAAAGTGAAGGATGAAAATGACAATGCTCCAGTTTTCACACAGCCTTTCATAAGCCTTTCTGTTTCTGAGAATAATGCTCTTGGCACCCAGCTGACAAAAATATGTGCAACAGATGCAGACAGTGGGCATAATTCTGAGATCAATTACCTGCTAGGTGCTGATGCTCCATCTGAATTCCATCTACATCATCGTACAGGCATTCTGACTGCAATGAAGAAACTGGATAGGGAAAATCAGGAAAAATATTCCTTCACAGTTCTGGCAAAAGATAATGGTCTTCCACCCTTAATGACCAATATCACAGTCTTAGTGACTGTTCTTGATCACAATGACAACAGTCCAATTTTCACTCACAATGAGTATAACTTCTATGTCCCAGGAAACCTTCCAAGACATGGCACAAAAGGACTAATCACTGTAACTGATCCTGATTATGGAGAAAATTCTGTAGCCATGCTCTCCATTTTAGATGTGAATGATGATTTCACCATTGATCCACTGACTGGTGTCATACAACCAAATATTTCATTTGATAGAGAAAAACAAGAATCTTACACTTTCTACATAAAGGCTGAGGATGGCGGAAGGATGTCACGTTCTTCAACTGCCAAAGTGACCATAAACGTGGTTGATGCCAATGACAACCAACAGGTATCTGTTATTCCTTCTTCCAATTACTCATATGAATTAGTTCTACCATCCACTAATCCAGGCACAGTGGTCTTCAAAGTAGTTGCCATTGACAATGACACTGGTATGAATGCAGAGCTTCGTTACAGCATTTGCTGGAGGAAACACAAAAGATCTGTTTATAATTGACCAAACAACAGGCAACATTACACTGAAGGAAAAGTGTGTTGTTGCAGTCCTTGGTTTACACAGACTGGTAGTCAAAGCTAAGGACTTAGGGCAACCTGATTCTCTCTTCATTGTTGTAATTGTTAATTTATTTGTGAATGAGTCTTTGACCAATGCTACACTGATTCATGAACTAGTACGGAAAAACATTGAAAAACCAGTGATCCAAAATATTGAGAGAACTGATGCATTCTCACCAACCAGTGACTACGTCAAGATCATTGTTGCCATTGTTGTTGGCACAATAACTGTCATCCTAGTCATTTTCATCACTGCTGTAGTAAGATGTCACCAATCACCACACTTTAAGTCTGCTCAGAAAAACAAGCAGAATTCAGAATGGGTTACTCCAAACTCAGAGAATAGACAGATGATAATATTGAAGAAAAAGAAGAAGCATGCCCCTAAGAACCTGTTGCTTAACTTTGTATCTATTGAAGAAAGTAAGGCAGATGATGCTGACAATAATAGAAACAGCATCACACTAGATCTTGCCATTGATATGGAGGAACAAACCATGGGCGAGTACAACTGGAGCACAATATCTACTACTTTCAAGCATGACAGTCCTGATTTGGGCCGGCACTACAAATCTGCCTCTCCACAGCCTACCTTCCAGATTCATCCTGAAACTCCCCTGAATTTGAAGCACCACACCATCCAGGAACTGCCTCTTGATAACACTTTTGTGGCCTGTGGTTCCATCTCCAAGTGTTCCTCTAGCAGTTCTGATCCCTACAGCATTTCAGAGTGCAGCTATCCAATGACAACCTTTATGACCCCTGTGTCTGTTCACACCAGACAGGTAGGTAATCCAAGTTTCTATTAAAGTTTCTAACTTTATTTTATTTTTTTATTTTTAAGTTATTTTCAGTTGAAATAAAACTTTGCAGAATGTATTTACTTCAATGAGTGATCAAAACAATCATATTCTGCAGAAATATCTAAATAAATATATGAAATCATTGAAGTTTGATAGAAAATCAGAACAAAACGACTGCTGATTATATAAATATTGGGTGCAGGATGATGATTATAATAGGGACAATTTTGTCTGCAGGTGGCAGTATGACATATCTTGCTAGAGAATATACTGGAAATACTCTAAAACAGAGAAGTGCCATTATGTGCATGAGGATCAGAACAGTCTGGGTTAGGTACAATGCTGTAAACCTTTTTGTTTGGTAAAATCTATGTCTTCCCAATGTAACAAAATAGCACCAAGAGATCTCCCCTACCCCATGCCCACGCAAAGAAAATAACATATCATTTTCTGATTAAAAACTCACCAGTATTTTGTTTAAACAGATCTTTCTTAGTTCACACAATACAACAAATATGGGATTAGAAAATGATTATAAATGATACTCACTCTCATCCTTAAATCACAAAATGCAGTATATATAAGATTTCTATTTTAGAAGTCATTTAAATATTTGCATATTTATACAAGATTCTCAGAGCCTTTTAGGAGACATTCTTAAGAGATAATGACTTTTGTAAAATATTCGCCTTCTATAATGGACATGAAAGAAAATATGGGCACATTAAGATTCAAGAAGTATGTGCACAGTAATTAAAAATCCCCAACTTTTATGAAAACAAGAGTTTACACATTGCTTTTTATCTGTAGTCCATGGGGGTAGGGAATGAATAAAATTTCATCTAGAAATTTGTAAGTAAGATGCATGATTTAAGTTTTGTTATTGCCTTAATATAGTCAAATGAATGGAATTGATCTATTTTCTCTTGAAGTCATGCTGCACATTGACTTTATTAAGTACTGTGTGTCTCTTAAAATGGTCTTAATCTCAATCACAATGAATAAGGGCTTTTGAAAATGTATTCAGTCTTAATAAAATGGTAGAAATATGAAATAATATGTTTATTCTCACTAAGAGTTAGAGATCTTAAGTCAATCAGGATTTGAGATTACAATAAAGGTAATTTATGATAATTTTGGAAATGGTTTTAAGAATCAAGGTCATTCAAATATATGGAATAATAATGAAAGGAGCCTTTCTTTATTAATCATGTGGTGAAAGTAAAGTTTAATTCTGTTGTGGGTACACTTCTGTTACAGTAAGTACACAATTATACTGTCGCAAATGGTGAAAAGAACCTTAATTTCTACATGAATGGTTTCTGTTATGCTTTGAACTAGTTTACAGGGCAGTGATTATTTCTACAGTTTTGATGAGCCCTGTGTTTCCCTACCTAGATGCCTAACATATACTGAGGGTTTATATTTTTTGTTTATATTGAACAATTCAAAAAGACAGTCTCATTTTCTCATTCTTATGGTTATTATTATGTTTATTAGAAACATTTATCAACAGAAACCTATCCCTTATGAAGAACACATTATGTATGTGAGTATCCTAATAGCACATTTTTATGAGGTAAATCTGTGATGACCCTTTTTAAAAATTTACAAAGCATGGTGTATTAGCCAAAAGGATGATGATGCAAAGTACCAGAACTCTGTTGTTTTTTATAAAGAGTATTTATTTGGGGTAGAAGCTTACAATCACAAGGCCCTAAAGAATCCAACTCAAGGTTAATTTCTTACCCAAAGTCTGTTGCCATCATTTGAAGCAAGATGGCAGGACATGTCTGCGAAGGCTCAGCCTTTCTCTTTCCTCTTAAGGCTCAGTGATCCCAGTTTCTTCCAATCTCAGCTAAAGGCTGGCATAAGTCTCCTCTCTCTTCCCAGGGCTCATTTCTTTCCAGGATCCACAGCTGTGTTCTCTTCACAAGGTCAGATGTAAACGATCAGGCTCATCTCTTCCTGGGCCATAGGATCCTCTGTATATCTTCTCTGTGTATCTACTTCTCTTGCCTACTTCACTAATTATTCCTTTATGAAGCCCATCAAAGGGGTGGGACAAGGGGGTGGAGAATTTAAGCCCTAATCTTAATATAATTTAATCAAAGCCATCTCAGCTGAATCTAATATAATCAAAGGGTTACCACACCCAAAGAAACAGACCAGTTTACAAACATAATCAATATTTCTTTTTGGAATTCATAAATAACCTCAAACTACCACTGGTGAATTTGTGAATTATCTTTGCAGATAATTATTTTTGTTACATTGGCTTATGAATTTAGTTAAAAGAGCAAATTCTGGTTTCAACTGTTTTCAAAAGCATGGTGACATTTTATGATCTAGACATAGTTTAATTGATTTATGAACATGCAGGAAGGAAAACATGGGTGAACAAAAAAAAAGATGAAGTATTTGCCAAATATCCTCCTTTTTTATTTGTTTCTTTATATAAACAAATGTAATTCTTAAAATTTAATAAAATTAATTCTTTCTATGATGGCATTTTATATTTTTTAGCTAAGAAAGTTTTGCTAAACAATAAATGGCTTTGTGAATTAGGAAAAATATGAACAGTAATGCTAATGAGAATAAATTCTTGGTTATTATTAGTTTTTTTATTAGCTAAAGGACTATTTTAGAATGAGTGAGTACTCGGATGACTTCCTTTTTTTACATCTTAAAAAATAGTCAGTGGTTCACAGTTGTTTTATATTCATTACTATATATCTCCTGGACATGGATGAATTGGTGAATTTAGGCAGACTAATATGATACTAAAAATAATTTCAACTTTGCATTTTGTGCTATGTTTGCAATGATCTTCTCCCTTTCTATATACTGTTCAATTTGTGATTAAGGCCAGGAGAGACTTCCTATATTCACTGACTTTTCAGAATGCTAATAATATAAGTGAGCAATGAAAACAAAATTATACATTTAAAAATTCAAATACAAATGTCTTCTTTTTAAAGAAACATCATACAAAATGGGAAAAAGCATCGGGCAATACAATACAAATTCATTGTTCCTTATGGAAATTCAGACAGTGGAAGAAAATATTATTGTTAGTAGAAGGTATAAATATTCCTATTTATTTTATACAAAGTGAGAGATACATTTTCAAAAAGAGGTTTCAAGGTGATGTGTACATTTAGTTCATTACTCCTCTGCATAGAAATATAAAAATGGAGAATGGTTCTAGTAGGTTATAATATATAAGGAGTTTGTCAGAAATTTCATGTTTTAAAAATGCAATCAAATACTTTGTAAAGATTGTTTTTTTCTGACGTTGCTGTTCTGAAAAAAATATAGAACATTTATTAGTTACCTTTATATTAAGAATACATCTATTGCTTAAAGCCATCTAAATCTGGAGCATATGATGCTCCTCTTTGATAAAAGTTTCTATAGGTATTTTGGAAGGAATTTTTGTATACATTCCTTCCAAGAAATGAGAAACATGAAATTTAAAAGGATGATACTATAGATTACCTTATAGAAATAACTTCAATGTTTCAGAACATGCAGATAGCATTTGGTTGGTATCACCATAAAAAAGCAGTAAGTGTAAATAACCATTTTGCATCATCTGTTTAAATTGTAATATAAAAAAGATATATGGCCAAAACCAAGTCTTGCTTAAGACAATTCTCCTGTTAAAACATTAAGAAAATTATACATTTGAAAAATAAAAATGAAGTTTTATTCCTTTTAGTATCATTTTTGAGAGTCATCTATGTACCCGTCACTATCTTAGACATGTATTTTAGGTGCTTCATTTCCTTACACACACAAACACAAATCCCTAACAAGTTTCTGTGATGAGAGTTGGAAAAATCTTGGAATTTTGGAAATGAGGTATCAATAATGGTGGAAGGTTGGGATGATTATACCTCATAGATGTAGCCAGGCAGTAGGTATTATACATGGATCCAAAATGGTAAAAGCAGATCAAGTTAACTTATAATAGGAGTGACAATCACCATGGTTAAATTCACTAACTTTGATTCTTTGCATCTATTTTTAGTAATGTGAATTTTAGCCATGTAGTATTCTCAGAAATGAAGATTTGTAACACAACAATCTGATTTTGTTAACATGTTATTTTTCCTGTCCTAGACTTATTCCAGGACATCAACTATTGAAACCTACAGTAAGATCTAACTTTCTAGGAACAACATAATTTCATTCCCCTTCCAAATTTTTCCATTGGTTTGTGATTTCAAAATTTGGTTAAGATCACTAATGGTGTAATCTGGATTTCCTATTATAAAAGCAAGTAAAATTTAAAATGGATTTCCCACTAAACCTTATGGTTATTTTAGCTTTAATCTGGCAATCAAAATTGAAAATTTATGGAAGTAACAGTGCAATGCAAAAAAGAATTTTACCATGCCTTTTCTCTGTTTGCTTGCTCCAAATGTCAACAAATTCTGAGTGTCACACTGATGGTTAATACATCAAACATGAAACACAGAATTACTTGCCCTGTCTGATTGTTCAAAAGTTGAAATATCATCTTCAGGGATTTGGAAGTGAAGCTGAATTATCCAAGTTACCCCTTCTGAAAAGTGTCCAGGGAAAGAGATTTTTTTTTAGATTTTCAAATCTGTTTTATTATCAAATCCCCACAACATCCTCAATCACACAAACATGTAAGTCATTTTTTAAAAGGTGGCTATGATTAGTGACAGATAAATCTGGCAAAATTATCCAATATTGATGAAGGCCATTTCTTTTTTTTCCCTCCCCAACATACTTCTCACTTCTCCATGAATTTTTCTTAGATTTCATTAATAAAGCTTTTTTCTTAGCAAACTAAACTGGTCCTGGCAGTGGTTAATTTTAAGTTAAGTTTTGCTAATAATGGCAAATGCTGTGTCCTTTTGGAAGGATATTTTTGAGTCTTCTATTTAATTTTTAGTGTTGGCCACTCCATGTGAGATCTCAGGTTATATTGGACATTTCTTTTTTTTCTCAGTAGTATGTACTTATATTGACTTACAATCCATCTTTTTTTAAGACAAAAAATTTGTTCACTTTTATGAAAATGTTCGTTAATAAAGTGTTGCTGAGAAAATCATTATAATTGCCTATTATTCTGCTTAAACTTTGGATGACATAAAACTCATTCCCAAACAAATGAGTAAATATCTTGAATAGGGTGTATATTATACTTTATAGAGGAAAGAATGATGTGTTCCAATTTTATGTTATGTTCTTTAAGCTACTTATACCTTACTAACACTACTAACAGATTTTTTTTTAACAATTATGATTACTTGTGACAAAAAAAGGGAATATAAAGAACTCTCGTAATTAAGACATAAAGATATTATCCCTGAATTTTGATTGGAATGCTTAATTTTGTAACAATTTACCTTGAATAATGTGACTAGGATTTGGTCTTTTATGTATGTTTATTAAAGTTAGTGTATTATTTGAAGTGTTCTTTGATGAAAAGATATTTAGAAGTTGTTTATGTTTTATTTAACATTTCAAATTAGTGAAATTCTTGGTTATTTGATGTTAAGATGTAAAGGTAATATTTTAAGGAGTTTATGTTAAACTTTGTGTTCCTATTGACTCAGTATAGAGTCCCTTATATCTCCAATGATGTCGAGTTCTTTATACATACTTGCTCTCTGGCTCTTTAAACATAACTTAGTTGATTGTAATGATTGTGAGTGTAACTACTTTCAATAGTGATAAAAAGTGTCATGTAAGGTAGAATACTGTATTACATATTTATAAACGACTGTTCAGAAGCATGCTTAAAATTAGAATTTACCTTTGCACAAGGTATTCATATAGAAAAACATTACAATTCCTTCCCATCTCTTGTTGATAAATATTTCAGTTTAATTAAAAAGATTCTGATGTATGTCAAAATCTAGCTAACTACTTTTACCGCTAGAGTCATTGTCCTGCAGGGATCAAGATGTTCTGATAGTAGGGCTTTCCAAAATCCATAATCTTAATTTAATTATGAATAAAATTATGATGCCAAAGAAAAGGAATTAGAACTTCAAATATCACATAATATACTACCATGACTTCTTGACCATTTGGGTATGTAATTTTTACATGAATGCATTTTAATATGATTTTGTCATAACCATCCTGGTCTCTCCTTTTCTGTGTCCTCTGTGTGGGATAAAGGAAATATCTATTTTTTTTTCTACTTCTGTGACTTTCTTTTATGACTCTGATAAGAAAAACTCCTAATCACTCCTTTATACACATGAAGATGAAAATGTCTTGAAATACTTATCCAGATCCAGAATTTATTAAAATGCTCCTCAATAGTTTTATGAGTGTTGTATTTACAAAGGACAAAAATATAAACTATTTTTAAGCTTGAAAGTGACGTAATTCATTAGAATGCAGATTCTATGAGAAAGGAACTTCTAACTTCCTTTTCTGCTCTTTGTGCTAAAAGCCTGAAATACATAAGCCATTGTTGATGATAGATATCAGCATCTAAATGATTCCTCTTCTAATTATGGCTAGCATAAATATTTAGCCACATAAACCACTGATGACTGAAATTTAACCTTATTTAAAATTGGGCCATAGATGAAATTGCATTTTTCTTTTGATTATTGACTCCTATTGATCTATCCATTACTTATACTTGAGTGAACAATATTATTTATCATCATATTATTATATTTCAGAACAATAAAGAAGAGTCAAAATTAGTTTTCCACAAAAGCTAGAGAGGACAAAATTGTGCCTCTTCCTATTTAGTTTCTCCTTATCAGTTGATTTGGTGGCAAATTTAATTTGGTTATTACATGTTTGGCTTACAAAGTCTCAGATATCCACCTCCCTCTTGTGTTGGTATTATTGGACTCCTAGAACATTCTAGTCAGTGAATAGGGAAAGACAGAAGAAAAACAAATCTAAAGACTAGTAATCATGTTATGGAAAAGGGACTTTTGTGAATGTAAAAAAGATTTAGGCTATTTCATCTTTCATCATGAGTAGACTATCTAACTGATGAGCCACAATGTACTGTGTACTTTCTGCCCTGAAAGCACTGAAGTATTATTTTCTTTTGAAAATTAAAATCCACAGTGCATAAATTGAAAAAAAAAATCAATGAAATACTTTCACTATTTTTACATTAAATATATAAAATTATTATCTATTTATTTTAAAGTAAGATAATTAAGCCATTCTATTTTTAAAATTATTTTTATTTTCAGTGGTTTAAGTTTAAAAATTATGAAACAACTTTAATTCATTCATTAAATAATCTTGTATGTATACAGCTATTTTTCTCTGTAAAACACCTTGTCCACATTATCAAAGAGAATGTATACACTTTAGAATAATTTTTTAACTATAATTTCAAATAAAAAATAACAGAAAAATGCAGCTCAACAAGTTATGGAAGCATTACTCCTAAAAAGTTCTATACAGGCACTTTTATCTTATCTAATTCCAACTACTAACTCATTTGTTCCTCTAGTATTCAGAAAGATACACAGATGTACAAAGATTAGTTAAATGACATAGTCAAGGTCTCCTCATTAATGAAAAAAATGAAAAGGAGAAAAAACGCCCAATCATATTTCTATTTCACAAAAGCAAAGCCCATATTCTTTTTTAACCTTTAACATTAATATAGTAACAACTTTGATTTTCTACAAAAGCATTACAATGTTATTAACTATAGCTTATAAATTACATTTGTTATATTTTTCCCATGCACCACATTCTTAAAACCTTGTAGTAGAAGAACATTCCTATTATTGACCACAATCCTCATCTACAGCCAAAATCGTTGTTATACAATCCCTATGTGATCCTCCTTAAATGTTCTACATACATGACTTTTTTAAAAGTTAAATTTTTTTTTTTAAAGATTTTATTTATTTATTCATTTATCCCCCCCTTGCTGCTTGTGCTCGCTGGGTCAGCTAACCACGCCATGTGGGCGGGCTTGCCTTCACCAGGAGGCCCAGGGAACCGAACCCAGGGCCTCCCATATGGTAAACGGGAGCCCTACTGATTGAGCCACAGCCGCTTCCCTAAAAGTTAAATTTAAATTCAGTCAGTCAAGAGCTATTTTGTAAACTTTCTAATAACCTTTTCATTTCAATACAAAATAATACTGCCTCATTTTACTATTTTATCACCTGCACTCATCACTGTTTAATTAAAATTTTTAACTCTATGGCTAGCTAGGTTGTTGTGAAGCTTAATCTTAAAACAAACGTTACAAGACAAGACTTCTTATATGAATTTAAGCCATCCTCTGTAAATGCTTCCTATAAGTGTTCTTGTGTCATAGTTTTCTTATGTTATGAAGCTTAGTTTTCCTTTATCTATTTTAAATGTTGTCTATTTTAAATGTTATTTAGAGGTAGATTGACAGGAGCTGCCATAGTTTAAAGTGTATTAATATAATCACTATTTTAAAAATAACTCTTATGCAAGTTGTATATCATGCACTATGGGTGTCTATACATGGAATTAGGAGTACACTTTTCAATTCTATAGTAGTAATAGGCTCTCATTCTCCAAATATGCTGTATGTTCATTGTCAAAAATTGTAGATAGATTTTAGATGAAGAATTTTTAAAATATTTGTTTGTATTTCAAGCTAAATCAATAAGTTCTTTTTAACTTCTAATTTTGTTTGAAATCTCTTTAACTTTTGGAGATGTTGCATTTCACAACATACAAAATTATTCTGCTCTTATTATATTAACTATATATGCAGGGTATTTTTTACATATATTGTGTAATTGACTTATTGATTATTCATATTGCATGTTTTTATAGATGTATGATTGGATAGATTTATGTAAATATAGCCTGATTAGTTGGTTGTGTAATAAAAGAAATATGCTGTTTATCTCCTCCATGAGACTAACCTTTCCTCAGTGAAAACATCAAGGCCTGATGAAAATGCTTTCTTAGTTATGAAGAATGCCATCTAAATTTCTATCCAAAGTTCCCTTAGAATGATCACAACCAAGTTATTTAGTTATTTCCAAGAATTTGCATAACCACCTCTACCTTTTTCACATTCTAGACATTGTTTTGGCAGTTTGATATTATGTATGAATTCCAAAAATAGATATTGATTATGTTTTTAAACTGGTCTCTTCCTATGGGCATGATACCCTTTGATGGTATTAGATTCAAAGATTTTACGTTTACTTGATTTACCTCAAGATTAAGACTTTGATTCTACCACATCATTAGGGCATGTGGGGTTGAGTCCCCACCCCCTTGGTAGGCTGATAAAACATACTCTCACACAGAGGTAGATACACAGAGAAGATACACAGAGGAGCCTGCAGCCCAGAAGGAGAGATGAACCATTCATCTGATGATTTATAGTTGACATTGTGAAGAGAACAGAGCAGCTGAGCCTGGAAATAAACAAACCCGGGGAAGAGAGATGAGCCTTATGCCAGCCTACAGCTGAGATCGGAAGAAGCTGGACCCACAGAGTGTTAAGAGGAAAAAGAAGGCTGAACCCTCACAGACATCCACCCGCCATCTTGCTTCAACACATGGCAACAGAGTTTGGTAAAGAAGTAACCTTGAGTTGGACTTTTTAGAGCCATGTGAATGTAAGCTTCTACCCCAAATAAATACCCTTTATAAAAGCCAACAAATTTCTGGTACTTTGCATCAGCACCCCTTTTGTCTGACTAATACAATTGTCAATTTAAATGTATTTAATTTTTTAAAACATTTTCATTCTTTTTGTCTAACACTTGGCAGAAACATTAGAAAACAGAAGAATACTCTCATTAGATAAATGAAACTTAGAGAAAACTTTAGATAATAATATTATTCTTTTATTCAATGATAGTAGAAATCCATAAAATAAACTTAAAAATGCAAAATTTTTACTTGTTTTATTATGTATCAGTTCCAACATCAAATAAAAAATCAATGCAGATAACCAGGATTTCAATGATATAACTAAAGAGAATTGATCAAAAACAGTTACCTTAAACAAAAATATTTACAGTTATTGAAACATACAGCTTAACTAGTTGTTCAGTGTCACAATTAACCTTGAAATAATTAAAATGAAAAATTATTATCTCTTTGGCATGTAGACATAGACATAATCTTATAAGGATGTTAGGAACAAACACCCAAAAATGAAATTTCATAGATGCTGGAAAACTGGTTTATGAGCTCCTAAAAGAGAGATTTTATTTTATTACTATTTTTATCATTTGATCATTTGTAATAAAATTATGTGTTGGGTTCCTTTTATTTTTCAAAATACATTATTTATGATGCTTAGATGGAATAATTACATTTTTCATACGAATAAAGGTATTCAAGCAAAGGTGAATACCTAAATCTAGAGTAATTGATAACATTTAACAACTAAAATCCACACGGTGCTACAATTTAACTTTGAGAGTGTTTGTGTGTGTGTGTGTGTATACTCATATTAGTTGATTGTAACGCTATAAACACATCTATTTCCAAATTTATTTTTATAGTAGAAACTGTAGAAGTGGTGAGGAATATACAATTAAGTTTCTTTAGGTGTGAGAATTGAAGCATAAATATATCAAATCATGCCTGGACATTAATATACTTAATTGTTTGTTTAAGGAAAATTCATTTAAATTGGATTCTCAAGTAATTCTAATATAGTGGGTTTAAAATGTTGGATTTAATGTGTGTATATACACACTTATGTTTGCATATATACGTGTATATTTATGTTTGTCACATTTGTACCAGAAAAATGTCATAATTTAAACCTCAGCCTAAAGACTGCTTATTCAAAGATCGTGCATTTATATTTACAATGTTATTCTGTATTCAATGTTAAGCCTCACTTCCAAACTATAATCGTCCTGTGTCCTTTATATCATCCTATATATCAATTTTCATTAAAAAAAAAAACTGCCGCCATATTCATACATTCTGAATATTTGCTCATAAGGTATTTTTTTCCTTTTAATAAAATTATTTTAGCTTTAATGCAATGAGAGTAATTCTCTTCATAAAGTTCCCTGTTTTCTGAATGATCAGAGATCCAGTGAAATTAAAGCATACATGAAAAAAATTAAATTACTTTTTCCTAATTATTAGTTTAGATTCTACTTCTCTTGCACAAAAAGAAACAAAGATAAATTTGCCTTAAGTAGCAGCCAACTTCTGCTCAGTTTGCATAACTAACACACATCTTAGAAAGTCCATTAAAACAATCCCCTGCCATTTTGTGGGCTTAATTTTTGTTTACACCAACAGGCTATGAGATGAGTTTACTAGAATCATATATATATGTGTGTGTGTGTATATATATATCCACACACACACACATATGTATGTATGTATATACTTACACACATATCTTTTTTTCCCACATACCTTTTTGTAAACAGCTCAGTGTGGACTATGAATTGACATAAATCATAGGAGTACTTATAATGATAGGACCAGATTTCAGATTGTGTAATATGTACAATTTACTATATCCCTGATTTTGAGCAGAGTTAGCACTAAGAACGCCATTTGAAAAAAAAAAAGCTGTTTTACATTATAATCATGGAGATTTAAAATAAAAGAATGTTCACAATAGTTTTAAATTTTTAATTTTGCTTTGTAATGTTGCTGTAATTTTTTTAAAAAAAAGACTAAATAGGTTTTTATGTGACTCTTTTAGAATGAATGTAAGAGAGCATTTTAACTGGAGTATATGTAGTTAATAACACCTGGTTTGATTTTATGTAATTTCAGTGTATATAAGTGAATATAAATAAAGTTGTTTCTGCTTTGCACAAGCACATCTTCTGATACTTTTGAACTTCTTATTGTTAGCATAAACTACTAATTTAAGTTATGACATTAAGTATCCTAAAATTATTTTTAGCACCTCAACATCTTACAATTCTGTATGGTTTAACTCATTATTTAGCATTATATTAACCAGACCTTTATTGATTGGCAATCCTGTTCACAAACATTGTGAAATAACTGATCTTTTTTCAATTATCTCAAAACAATGAAGGAGCTAAAGGGAATTATATTTACTACATTTTTAATTGTGTGTATTTTATTTAACTTCCCTGAACATTGGCAATGTGGTATCATGTATTAACCAGTGCATTTGATAAAACACACTAGATAAATGAGTTTACCATAAGTTAAAATGAAATTATTCAAATATTTCTTTAAAAACTACTATGAGCAAGGCAATGTGGAAATAATGGTAGTTACAATTAGAGTTATAGTATAGGGATGGAGGTAGGTGGGAAAATCAAGGGTCCCCCCCCTGGTTGTCCTCAATAGAGGAACATTTTCAATGGTGAATCAAAATCATGAGATAAGGATGACTTTTGTTAAAATGTACTCATATATACATAAACATAATCACTGAAGTCCTGAGATGAAATGGTCACCCCAATGAAAGCCATTTCGATCTTTTCGTCCTAAAGTGAAAATCAAAGTTATCAATTCTGTGAAAACAAGGACAAATGGAGAAAACCATGGGATATGAAATATAATGTCCAATTTACAATATGGACCTTTAAAATTCTGAAGTCACTTATCTGTACTAAAAACTGAGAGAATGTATATATATACATATATAGTTCATATATAGAGAGACTATATATATATATATATATATAGTAATTGTTGGCATACATATTGAAAGTAAATATACTACCTGCTCCCTAAAAATAGATAAGATGAAAATAAACCACATAGTTCTTATATTAGCCCCTTTTTCTGATAGGAAAATATTTCTAAATTACATGCAGTAAACATCCTTGGAGATTTAGAGATTTGGATTTTGTTTGGTTAGTTTCCTTTGCATATCTTTGCTATAAAGAGTCTTATATCAGGAGCTGGAACAACAAACTATTATAAAACTTTTCCATAGTACCTGATATTTTACCAAAAAATTAATCACTTATTTCATTTCTTGTTATTATTATTTTTGAGGTATTGGGGCTGAGTATTGAACCCCAGACCTCATATGTGGGAAGCTGGCACTGAACCACAGAGCCACATTGGCTCTCCTGAGGGAATTTTTCATTTGTTTGCTTGTTGTTTGTTTGATTCTTTTTTTAAAAAAACATAAACTGGTGTCTACATTTTTATTTATTTATTTGTTTGTTTGTTTAAAGATACTTAGATTACACAAATGTCACATAAAAAATATAGGGGATTCCCATATGCTCTGCTCCTCATAACTCCCACATGTTCCCACATACAACATCTTTCATTAGTGAGGTACATTCATTTCAATTGATGAAAACATTTTGAAGCATTGCCACTAAACATGAATTAAAGTTTACATTGTAGTTTACATTCTGTCCCACCCAATTCTGTAGGTTATGGGAAGATATATAAGGGCCTGGATCTGTTGTTGCAATGTCATTCAGGACAAATCCCAAGTCCCAAAAATACCCCTGTATTACACCTGTTTTCCCTCTCCCTGCCCTCAGAACCTCCTGTGGCCACTGCCTCCACATCAATGATATAATTTCTTCCAATGCTAGAATCACAGTAAGTTTATAGTAGAATACCAGTAAGTCTACTTTAGTTCATAGTTCATTCCACAATCCTGAGGATTCTGAGATAGTGAAGTCCACTCCACCTCTAATTGAGAGGAGGATGTGATCCCATGGGGCCAATGGATGGGACTCCCTTGCTTGCCATTGTAGATTCTCTCAGTTACTTGGTATGGGAGTTGTCCATCATCTCCTCTTTGTTAGTTGTGCTGGGTGAGACCAATGAACTGGATAGTAAGTTTTGCAACTTGGTTGAGATTCAGGACCCTGCTGGCACACGGACAGTCCAAAGATTTAAGTCTCTTGGACATACATATACCAACTCTAGTACTAATTATAGGTCCAAATGGAAGGACAGAAGAGGCATATGTAGGGAAACAACAACTGAGTCCAACTCTGTCACACTGGGAAGTATAGATTCCAAAGTAAGGCTCACTGGCAAGACACAAAACACTTGAGCTATCTGCCCTGACTATAGTGTCTGGATGTCTCCAGAGCCCTCAGGAACCCCACTCTTTGGGGGTAGTATCTACTTTGGCGGTTAATGAGATCCTGCTGAGACGTGCATAAGTGCAACTTCTGGAATGACCTTCCAACTCACTAAGTCTCTTAACCATATAAACTCACTTGTCTTCACTTTTTCTCCCTTTTGGTCAAGGTCTTTATCTAGTTGCATTAATAGTTGGTGCTTGGTAGTAATCCCTTGGTGCCAGGGAGGCTCATCCCCAGGAGTCATGTCCCATGCTGGGGGGAAGGTAATGTATTTATATGCTGAGTTCTGCTTAGAGAGAGGCTACATTTAAGCAACAAGGAGGCTCCCAGGAGGCAACTTTTAGGCACCCTATAATACTAGGCTAAGTTTTAATTTCAAGAGTCAAGATTCATATACTCAATCATCAGTATCAAGGGCCTGTCAGCAGACCATCCTCCTTCACTAGTCATTGGCCCTGTACTCAGGGGATTCTTGCTGATCCATTATGTAATGTAGCAGAGCTCCCCAGTTTGGGAATTGGATATTCCTTCGGTTATTGTGGGAATTTCCACCCACTGTGATGATGCCCCATGAACATTTGAACACATTTATATGCCTTATATATATGTATGCTCAGTTGAGCTTCCTCCCATGTATCCTGATTCAATGACACCCTACACCTATGATCCTCCCCTGCCAGAGTTGTAACCCTTCTGTGATCCAAACCTTCTTCAAAAATGAAGCCAATAAAATAGGTAAGTACAATTAATAAGAAAATGAATTAATAATGATAGTTTTAAACATAATAAAGAAAACACAAAAAAATTTAAAAAATCAAAATTTGGGATAATAAAAGATAATAAAAAATGTTAAATTTTTTTTTTTACTTTTTACCTTTCATCACTAGAGATCTGTTGTCCTATATGTACAGTGACATTTTCTTCCATTTATTGTCCCAGTGATTTACTTTTTTCATTTTATCCTCAAAGAAGTTTTAGGTTACAGAAAAGTCACATTCCAAATACAGGTGACTCCCATATACCCAACATCTTCCCCCTTTCCCCCTTCTCCTATTAATAACATTGTATATGTGGGTGGTACATTTGTTACAACTGATGCACAAATATTGAAACATAGCTACCAACCATGGTCAATGGTTTATATTTTGGACCATACACTTTTATAATCTTTGATTCAATTCAGCATGGCCTGTATCCATCAGAGCAAGATCATGTAGAACACTTACATCACTATCAAAATGCCCCCTGTTCCATATATTCTATTCTTCCCTCCCCATCCCCTCAGGACCCTTGACAACCAACAGGCTTCACTCCTTGAAGGACAAGATTCACAGTTACTTGCAACAACACTGAAGTCTTGACATACTGGTCTGTCCTCTCCTACTAGGCACTGCCTATGCTCGTGAGACTCCTGCCCCTATGAGAACACAGAGGACCTCCCAAAGATGGGAGTAAACACCCTTGCTCATCATGTGGGTTTCCACCCACTAATATAATACACTATGGCAAGATGTTCAATCATTCACTCCTAAGCCTGCCCCAGGTGTGCCCTGTCCTGAATGCCCCTCACATCCAACACCCCAAACCAGCAACCCTCAATTGCCATGTCAGAAGAGCATTCCCACCATTGTAGTTTCAACTATGTATCCACCAATCCTCAATGTTCACCCTCTCCCTCCCCCAACCCACCCCCAATTTCCATGGACAGTCCAACACATCTTCCCCACTCCACCCCCCTTACAAACAAGCACCACCCAACTCAACAGTATCATTACACCACTGTCATGCCCCTCCCATGTACAACTACACACTTCCACTTATCATAGATTTTGCCCATATGGGTGTTGGCTCACAACCTTCTTCTCCCTTTCTATTTCCTATAAACCTGTCATCCAGAATCCACCTCTGTGAGTCCACTCTATTTGCTTAATTCTTATCAGTGAGGTCATGAAAGATTTGTCCTTCAGTTCCTAGCTTGCTTCCCTCAACATAAGGTCCTCAAGATTCATCCATGTTATCCCGTGTGTTAATACTGTATTCCTTCTTACAGCTGAGTAATATTCCATAATATTCCATTGTGTGTATATACCACAGTATGTTTATCCATTCATGTGTTGAAGGCCATTAGGATTGATTCCACCTTTTGGCAATAGTGAATGTTGCCAATATGAATATCGGTGTGCACATATCTGTTCTTGTCCTTGCTTTCAGTTCCCATTCCTCCACATCTTTTCCAACACTTGTAGTCTTATGTTTTTTCTAGCCCCCAGTCTAATGGGTGCAAGATGATTTCTCATTGTAGTTTTGATTTGCATTTACCTAATAGCTGGTTATGTTGAGCATCCTTTCATGTACTTTTTAGCCATTTGTATTTCTTCTTTGGAGAAGTGTCTATTCAAATCACTTGCCCATATTTTAAATGGGTTGTCTTTTTATTTTCAAGGTGTAGCGTTTCTTTATATATTCTGGATATAAGACCCCTAATCAGATATATGGTTACCAAATATTTTCTCCCATTGAGTCTCCTGCTTTTTCACTTTTTTGACCAACTTCTTTGACGTGCAAAAGCTTTTGGTTTTGAGACGGTCCCATTTATTTATTTTTTCTTCTGTTGCTTGTGCTTTGGGTGTAAAGTTCATGAAATCATTTTCTACTACAAGATCTTGTAGATGCTTCCTTACATTTTCTTCCAAGATCTTAATGGACTTGGCTCTTATATTTAGGATCTTTGATCCATCTTGAATTAATTTTTGTATAAGGTGTGAGATGTTGTTCTTCTCTCAATCTTTTGGATATAGATATTCAGTTCTCCAAGCACAATTTGTTGAAGAGGTGATTCTCTCCCATTTGAGTCTGCTTGGTGGCCTTGTCGAATATCAGTTGACTGTATATGCGAGGATCTATATCAGAGCTCTCAATTCGGTTCCATTGGTTGGTATGTCTATCCTTGTGCTAATACCATGGTGTTCAGACCACTGTAGCTTTGTAGTATATTTTAAAGTCAGGTAGTGTGATTCCTCTGATTTTTTTTTTTTTTTCGAATATGTCTTTGGCTATTCAGGACCTCTTGCCCTTCCAAATAAATTTCATAGTTAGCTTTCCAATTTAGTAAAAAATGCTGCAAAATAAATAAAAAAAAAAGAAAAAAAATATGCTGCTGTAATTTTTATTGGGATTACGGCAAACTTGTAAATCATTTTGGGTATGATAGCCATCTTAATGATATTTAGTCTTCCAATCCATGAACAAGGAATTTTCTTCAATTTATTTAGGTCTTCTTTGATTTCCTTTAACAGTGTTATGGAGTTTTCTCCATACAAGTGGTTTACATCTTTATTTAAATTTATTCCAAAGTATATGATTTATTTAGTTGCTATTGTAAATGGGATTTTTTTTCTTGATTTCCTACTTAGATTGCTCATTATTTGTGTACAGCAATGCTGCTAATTTTTGCACATTAATTTTATAACCTACTATGTTATTGAACTCATTTATAAGCTCTAGAAGCTTTGTTGTAGATTTCTCAGGGCTTTTGATGTATAGGATCTTGTCGTGTGTAAATAGTGAAGTTTTTACTTCTTCTTTTCCAATTTGTATTTTTTTCTTGCCTAAGTGCTTGAGCAAGTATTTCTAACACAATGTTAAATAAAAGTGGTGAAAGTGGGTATGCTTGTTTTGTTCCTGATCTTAGAGGGAAACATTTTAGGATTTCACCATTGAATATGATGTTAGCTTTGGCTTTTCCATATTTACTCTTTATCATGTTGAGGAAGTTTCATTCTATTCTTTTGAAATGTTTTTATCAGAGAAGGGTGCTGTATTTTGTCGAATGATTTTTCTGCATCGATAGAGGATATTATCATGTGATTTTTGTCTTTCAGTCTGTTTATGTGATGTATTACATTGACTGATTTTCTTATGTTGAAACATCCTTGTATACCAGGGGTGAAACACACTTGATCATGGTGTATAATTTGTTTGATGTGTTTTTAAATACGATTAGCAAGTATTTTGTTGAGGATTTTGGCATCTAGATTCATTAAAGAGATTGGTGTATAGATTTCTTTCTTGTGGAGTCTTTGGCTTTGGTATTAGTGTGATGTTGGCATCATGCATTGTGTTAGGCAATGTTCCCTCCACTTCTATTTTATGGAAGTGTTTAAGCAGGATTGATGTTAGTTCTTTCGGGAGTTTTAGGTAGAATTCACCTGTGAAGCCATCTGGTCCTTGGCCCTTCTTGTTGGGAATTTTTTGATGACTAATTCAATCTTCTTACTTGTGATTGGTCTGTTGATTTCATCAACGTCTTTCCTCAACGTAAACTGCTTGCGTGTTTCCAGGAATTTGACAATTTCCTCTAAATTATCTATCATAATGGCATACAATTTTTCAAAATATACTCCTATGATACTATTTATTTCTTTAGTGTCAGTGATGATATCCCTTTCTTCATTTCTTATTTTATATATTCGCTTCTTCTCTCTTTTTTTCTTTGTTAGTCTGGGTAAGGGTTCATCATTTTTATTAATTTTCTCAAAGAACAGCTTCTGGTTTTGTTTATTTTTTCTGGTGCTTTCTTATTGTCAATTTCATTTAGCTCTGCTCTAATCTTTGTTATGTCCTTCTTTCTACTTGCTTTGGGATTACTTCATTGTTTTTTTTCTAATTCCTCCAGGTGTGCAGTTAGGTCTTTGATTTTAGCTCTTTCTTCTTTTTTAATATAGGCATTAATGATTATGAATTTCCCTCTCAGTAATGCTTTTGCTGCATCCTATAGGTTTTGATAAGTTTTGTTGTCATTTTCATTTGTTTCAAGGTAGTTACTGAATTCTTTTTCAATTTTCCTCCTTAACCCACTGATTATCTAAGGGTGTGTTGTTTAACTTCCATATCTTTTTGCCTAATCTGATTCTCTGCCACTTACTGTTTTCCAGCTTCATTTGATTGTGGTCAGAGACTTTACTTTGTATAATTTCAATCTTTCTGAATTCATTAAGAGTTGTTCTGTGGCATAACATGTGGTCTATACTGGAGAATGATACATGTACACTTGAGAAGAACATATATCCTGCTGTATTTGTGTGTAATGTTCTGTGTTTGTATTAGTTCCAAATCCTTTAATATATTACTTAAGGTCTTTGTTTCTTTATTGAATCTCTGTCAAGATATTCTGTCTAATGGTAAAAATGGTGTATTAAAATTCCCCACTACAATTGTAGAGGCATTTATTTCTCAACTGAGTTTTTTTTAATGTTTGCCTCATTATTTTGTGGTGCCCTGGTTCCAGAAATGTTTATGATTGTTCTCTCCTTTTGAGAAATTACCTCTTTTATTAATATATAGTGGGCATCTTTGTCTCTTACAATAGATTTTCATTTAAGATCTACTTTGTCTGTTACTGGTAAAGCTACTTCCACACTTTTGTGGTTATTGTTTCCATGTAAAATTGTTTTGCAACCATTCACTTACAGCCTCCTTGTGTCTCTGAGTCTAAGATGAGTTTCTTGTAGACAGCATATAGATGGGTCTTATTTTCTTATCCATTCTGCCAATCTGTGTCTCTTGATTGGAGAGTTAAACCATTGACATTCGTTGTTATTACTCTCAAGAAATTATTTATATTATCCATATTTTCTTTAAGTTTATGTATGCCATATTTTGTTTTTGTTTCTCTTTATCTTTTTAGTTATTCTTACACTTTCCTCCAACTCTCTCTCTCCTGTTTTTTCCTTTACATTTGCAGAACTCCATTTAGTATTTCTTGAAGGGCAGTTTACTTATTGACAAACTCTCTTAATTTCTGTTTATCCATGAATATGGATATTCATATTCATATTCTTATGAGGGTTACTCTCCCTCATTTTTGAATGCCAGCTTTGCTGGATAGAGAAATCTTCGATAGCAGTTTTTTTTTCTTTTAGCACCTTAACTATGTCATACCCCTGCCTTCTTGCCTCCATGGTTTCAGGTGAGAAATCAGCACTTAATCTTACTGAGCTTCCCTTATATGTGTTGGATCTCTTTTCTTTTGCTGCTTTCAGTATCCTCTCTTTGTTTTGAGCATTGGATAATTTGACAAATATATGACTGGGGTAGGACTGTTAGGATTTATAATATTTGAGGTGCTCTGGGCTTCCTGCACATGTATGTCCATGTCCCTTAAAGAAGTTGGGAAATTTTCAGCCATTATTTCCTCCAACAATCCTTCTGCTCCCTATCCCTTCTCTTTTCCCTCTGGGATGCCTATAATGTATACATTTGTGCATTTCATGTTGTCATTCAAATCCTTAAACCTGCTTGATTTTTGATATCTTTTTAACTATCTCTTCTACTATCTCTTTGACTTCATAAATACTGTCTTTCAAATCACTTTTTCTTTCCTCTGCCTGTTCAAATCTCCTGATATGTACTTCTGGTGTATTTTTTATTTCTTGCATTGTGCCATTCATCACCATCTTATCCATTATCTTTTACATATATTTACAATTTCTTCAGTATATTTCCCCAGTGTCTTCTTAATATCATTTACCTCTTCACTTCATTAAGTTGATTCAGGGTATTTGTTTGGATGTCTCTGATTAGTTCATCCATATTTTGCATCTCCTCTTGTTCTTTAGTGTGTTCCTTCAACTGGATCATGTCTTCTTGTTTCTTAGTATGGCTTGTAATTTTTTGTAAGGATCTAGGCATCTGTTTATCTTGATGGTTTTATTTTCTTGGTTAGCTTCTCTTTCTTCTCTAGAGTTTTATTTTGTTGTTTTTGTGTATATGGTAAACTTTCACAATGACACTTCATTCTTCTTATTCTATATCCTTACTGTTGTCTGTGTACCTTTGAAAAAAATTAAGACCAGAGAAAAAGAAAGAGATAAGAAGAGAAAAAGAATAATAGTAATGATAATAAAAAAGGTAGAAGAGTATCCTTATAAGATCTAGGAAATTAAATAATTAACACAAGTGAAAAATCATAAAAACACAAAGGAATAAGAATAAAACAGGTGGAACTGAAAAAACAAAACAAGAAACAAAATAGCAAAAAAAATAGAATGAGTTAAAAGGCTGGAAAGATGAGAAGACAGGAAAAGATTAAAAAAAAAAGGAGAGAGAAAAATAAAAATTGAAGTCCCACAAGAAGTCTTAGAATTGAAGAAAAGCAACAGATGACAGAAGAAAGAAAAATGAAGGAAAAGAAAGAAATTAGGTAGAAAAATAAAGAAAAGAGAAAAGGAAACAACAAAAGGGGAAAGACAGAAAATAAGAAACTCTATGTTGAGCGAAACAAGCCAGACACAAAAGGACAAATATTGTATAATTGCGTTACGATGAACCAAATATAGTGTGTAAAATATTGTATGATTCAAAAAAATATATATGTATCCAGTACATTTAATTGGGAAATATATGTTTTATTCAAAAAATTAAAAAAATAAAAATAAAAATAATCAAAACAGCAACAACCACAACAAAACAACCCAGGAAAAACATACTTCCTTCTTAGGCCCCTAATAAGCTTGTCGGACTGCCGGTACTCACCAATCAATCACTGTGCAGCCTGTCCTCTGCAGGTGATGTACCTGGTTTTAGTGAATAAAATGAAAAAACAAAGGATCCAATAAAAAATAACAAATCCAAGAAAACCTAAAACAACATATAATCTGTCTATACATTCCCTGTCATAAGGTGCCAGCTGGGTGCCTGATAACCTGGTGGATCACTTTCTGGATCCCTTCTCTTAGGAGGTACCATAAATTGAACCAGGGACCTCATATATCCAAGGCAGGAATTCCTCCACTGAGCTATACTGCTCCACAGAATAAGTTGGCTTCTGAATACTTATCTGGTACTTCCCACACCCATTCCCTCAGGTGAGTTGGGCTTCTAACAGTTTCCTGGAGCTGGGCTGGTTAGGTGCCTGTCTCTGCCTCCTAATGGACCTAGTTCTCCTCTCTCCCATGGTGGCTTGGTGTGACAGCCTACTTAAACAGATCTCCCCTCCCCTCTCCCTAGTGCCCCTTCAGTGTTGGTTGGGGTCTTTTTTGAGATTCAAAGGAGGCTCAGCTGGCCAAACTCACTGAAAAGAAACCCCCCTCTCCACCTTCCACCAGACCCATTTTCTTCCCAGGAGACGAGCACCCACTCAGTTGGCTGCAGTGAGCCAGGTGTTTTACTGCAGCTATTTACCTTGAGAGTGGTATATATGTGACATTTCCAGCCACAGGGGCAAGTAACTCATGTTTTTCCTTCAGCTTCTTTATCTGTATCACTCCCTCCTGGATGATGTGCAGCACTTTCCTATTCTATAGATCTGCAAAGCAGCTCCCTTAGGTAGGTTTTTGACCTTTCTCCTTTTTCTGTGTGTGCATGTGAGAGTTTAGCTCTGCTTACCTACTTTAACACCATCTTCCTGGAAGTCCTTTGGTCTCTGTTTCTTTATTAACCCTCTGTCAAAATGTTCTTTCTTATGGAGATAATGGTGTATTAAAGTCCCCCACTACAATTTTAGAGGCATCTACTTCTCCCTAGTTTTTCCATTGTTTTCCTCATGTATTTTGTGGCACCCTGGTTAGGTGCATAAATACTTATGGTTGTTTCTTCTTGATAGATTACCACTTTTATTAATATATTGTGTCCTTCTTTATCTCTTACAATAATTTTGCATTTAAAGTCTATTTTGTCTGATATTCTTATAGCTACCTCTGGCCTTTTTGGTTATTGTTTGCATGCAAAATAGTTTTCCAGCCTTTCATTTGCAACCTCCTTTCATGCCTAGGTCATTAGTTTCTTGTAGACAGTATATAGGTGGGTCATATTTCCTTTTCCATTCTATCAATCTCTGTCTTTCTATTGTAGGGTTTAATCCATTAACATTCATTGTTATTAGCCTCAAGGCAGTACTTCCATTAGCAATTTTTCCTTTAGGGTTATATATGTCATATTTTCTTTTTATTTCTTTATTTATCCTTTCAGTTATTCTTACTAATAATCTTCCTTACAGTACTTTCCTCCAACCCTCTCTCTCTTGTTTTTTTCCTTTAAACCTGCTGTACTCCCTTTAATATTTCTTGAAAGACAGAACTCTTCTTCACCAATTGTCTCTTTTTTTTAGGCCAGTAAAAATAATTTATTGGAAAATGGGGAAAAAGAACAGAGCTTGCCTATAAATGGAAGAGGATGGAAATATGCACCGAGATTTGTTACAGGCTCCTCTAGGCAGAGAGAGTGAGATTTGGCTTCTGTGATTACCTCTTGAGCTCTTAATTATTCCTCCCCTTGCTAATGTTCAGGGGAGGAGCCCCAGCTGTTTTCTGTTCTGATTGATTATCCTACCTATCAGTTACCCAGAGTGTCCAATGCTGAGGCCCCTTTTGAGGAGATCCAGGGCTTTCCCAAACTTTCCAAATGAGATTCTCATGGCCAGGATCTCAGCCTTCTTCTCAAGAGGTTTCTGGGTGGGGTCTTACAGCCATGTGGTCTCTCGGCTATTTTGTCTGTTGGCCATGATGTCTGTTGGTCATGTTGTCTGACAGGCCAGCAGCCTTCCCTCTTTCACTATATTAACCTGCCTCAACATAGAGTTCACATCCTTATTCTTAAGGGAACACTAAGCTGCAATGGTCATTCTTCTGTAACTACTTCCTGTTTTTTAGGGCAGTAGTCCCTGCCTGGCAGGGCATAAACCTCTCTGATTATTCTATTGTGGTTGAGGGAAGATGGGTGTAGCACCCTGGTTGGAACTGGATTAAATCCCTGCATAACTAATAAGGTCTTGGTTTTGTAAGAAATAAACTTAATTAGAACATTGAAAACACACGGTCCTATTAAAAGGATAAAGAAGATGATGGTAGGCAGGCCCAAAAATGGGGGCAGCCATGACATACTGGACCATGAGAGTGAGAAATGCCAGGTGCCTTCAGAGGCTGCATGCTCCCAATGTTGACGGGTAAAAGCATTCTTCCTTTGGTTCTTTTATGCTATTGGTTAGCTCTAAGGAGAGATTGTGGTAAACATGGTAGGTTTGGGTCTAAACTGCCACCCCCAGTTCCCACAGCAGTGGTTATGCTTAAGACAGCTAGGAGAGGTATGAAGAGAGGCACTGCCCTAGACATAAACATACAAAGACAATATAGGCAACAATAAGACAGGCATGTGGCAAGCAAAATAAAGATAGTTCTTAAGAGAGCCATTCTTTTGTCTTATATGCACATTCATTAATTACTTAGAAAATGAATTAAATTTATTAAGACTTTTAACATGTTCAATATCCCTCTGCACATGATCTAGAATAGAAAAAATGTCATCATAATCATCAGGCATACAGGTACAGTACTTAATACTGATGACTGCATAAGTTTGTCTTTGAGCTGCAGTTAATAGATCTAAGCTACAGGTTTACAATACCATACATGTTATCTCTCCATAGAACAGGCCCTAATGCCAATTGTGTTTAAGTTCTATTCACAGTACTCGGTAATTGTTGTGCTGCTTGGTATGTCCTTCACATAGCCAGCATGCTGCAGCACAGTTGACCCTAGAGATTAGGAAGGTAAGGCTCCAGTGCTTCACCTGCCTGGTGCATAGCACCCTTCAGCACTCTGAAACAGAGCCAGTTTGGAGGAAATGTCTATTGTACATCTGGCTATATTGAGTCATTTCCAGCTGCTGCAGAATTCTGAGAGGTACTCTCCATCCAGTTTAGGAACAATGTTCAGAGATGTAATAGATACTTTTATTGTTTTAGGGGTCGGTTACCAACCTAGGCAATATCTCAAATGGAGAGACACTATGTAGGGTATTTAGGCCTGGTTTGAACGCACAAGAGAGTTTGACAATATTGAAGTCTATCTCTTAATCTTTATACACTTTCTAAATATTTCCAATGCAATTTATAACATATCAAATAAACTTACCTATTTCAGTATTTTGCTTTTTATGGCTACAATTTTACCACGATGACATTAATTACCAAGTATTTTACTTTAGCAGCGTAGAAAAACTACTTTCTCCATTATTTTATGAAAATTGAAGATTCCCAATGAAATCAAGATTATCATTCCTTACCACAACTTTAACATACAGGAAATCCTCTAACAGTTTTTCCTGTTATGAAGTTACTTTTTTGTTATTAATATCAATTTAGGTTTCTAATTAATAATAGCTTCCTGGAATTAGCCATTTAAATGCCTCAGTTTAGAAGCTACTTTTACAAACTCCTCTCCCTCTCATTCCCCAGTGTCTCCCAAATTTTCATTTAATTTTCAAAGAAGTTTTAGGTCACAGCAAAGTCACACACAGAATGCTAGAGAGTCTCATATATCCAACCTTCTTTCCCTTTCGTCACCCCATATTAAAACGATTTTTTTTAAATGTGGATGGTAGCACGGTTATAATTGTTATACAGATAGTGAAACATAGCTACTAAACATTGTCAATGGTTTACAGTATATTTTACAGTTTGGACGGTACAGTTTAATAATTTTTGATGATATTTACCATGCCCTGTGTCCATTACTGTAAGGTAATGAAAAACATTTCCCATGACCACTAAATACCCCATTTAATCATTTCTGTTCCTTCCTCCCCATCCCCCTGAGGCACATGACACTCCCTTGTTTTGACTCATTGGATGACAAGATTTATAGTTACTTGCCATAGATTACATCCTTATGGGTGATGGCTCACAACCTTCTCTTCTCTTTCTGTTTCTTGTAAAGCTATCTTACAAACAATAGCTCTCGGAGACTGCTCAATTTCCTTAATTCATATCAATGAGGTCATGTACTGTTCATCCTTCAATGCCTGGCTTACTTCACTCAACATAAGGTCTTCAAGATTCATTGATGTTATCCCGTGGGTTAGCACTTTATTCCTTCTTACAGCTGAGTAATATTCCATTGTATGTATGCACCACATTTTGCTTATCCATTCATCTGTTGATGGGCACAGGGGTCGAATTCCAACTTTTGGCAATGGTGAACAATGCCGCTATGAACATTGGTGTGCATATATCTGTTCGTGTCTTTGCCTTCAATTCTTCAGGGCATAAACCCAGTAATGGAATCGCTGGATCATATGGAAGTTCTATAGTTAGTTTTTTGAGGAACCACCAAACTGTCCTCCACAGTGGCTGGACCATTCCACAATCCCACAAGCAGTGGATGAGGGTTCCCATTCCTCCACATCCTCTCCAACACTTACAGTCTGCTTTTTTTTTTAATAGCCAACATTCTAATGGGTGTAAGATGGTATCTCATTGCAGTTTTTTTTTTAAATTTTTTATTTATTTTTATTGTGGGTAAAAATCAAAATTCTCACAATACATACAAACATTTGCAAAATGATATATAAATATATATATGCATATATGTGTATTTGCTTACAAAAATGTTATTTATATATATATATATATACATATATTTTAAGAGGTGCTTAGATTACCCAAAATATTACAAGGAACCCACTGGGATTCCCACTTTGGGAGTTAGAGGTTGTCTCATTGCAGTTTTGATTTGCATTTCCCTAATAGCCAGAGATGTCGAGCATCTTTTCATGTGCTTTTTAGACATTTGTATTTCTTCCTCAGAGAAGTGTCTTTTCAGGACACTAGCCCATTTTTCAAATGGATTGTTTGTCTTTTTATTTTGGGGATGTAAGATTTCTTTATATATGCAGTATATTAGGTCCCTATCAGATATATGATTGCCAAATATCTTCTCCCACTGGGTAGGCTGCCTTTTTATTTTCTTGATAACGTCCTTTGAGGTGCAGAAGTTTTAATTTTGAGGAGATCCCATTTATCTATTTTTTCTTTTGCTGTTCATGGTTTGGGTGTGAAGTTCATGAAACCATTTCCTAGTATAAGGTCCTGTAGATGCTTCCGTACATTATCTTCCAAGGTCTTTATTGTCTTGGCTCTTATATTTAGATCTTTGTTCCATCTTGAGTTGATTTTTGTATAGGGTGTGAAGTGGTGCTCCTCTCTCATTCTTTTGGATATGGATATCCAGTTCTTGAAGCACCATTTGTTGAAGAGGCCATTCTCTTCTAACTGAGTGGGCTTGGTGGCATTGTTGAGTACCAGATGACTGTATATGTGAGGATGTATATCAGAACTTTCAATTTGTTTCCATTGGTCAGCATGTCTATCCTTGTGCTAATACCATGCAGTTTTGACTACTGTAGCTTTGTAGTATGTTTTAAAGTCAGGTAGTGTGATGGCTCCAACTTCATTTTTCTTTTTCATTTTGTCTTTGGCAATTTGGGGACTCTTACCCTTCCAAATAAATTTTGTAGTTAGTTTTTCCAATTCTTTAAAAAATACAGTGTTTATTTTTGGGGGGATTGCATTAAATCTGTAGATTAGTTTGGGTAGGACAGACATCTTGATGATGTTTAGTCTTCCTATCCATGAACAGGGAATATTCTTCCATTTATTTAAGACTTCTTTGATTTCCTATAACAGTGTTTTATAGTTTTCTGTATATAGTCTTTACATCTTTAGTTAAATTTATTCCTAGGTATTTGATTCTTTTAGTTACTATCATAAATGGTATTTTGTTCTTGATTTCCTCCTCAGACTGCTCGTTTTTGGTGTACAGAAATGCTACTGATTTTCAAGCCTTGATCTTTTAGCCTGCATCTTTACTGAACTCCTTTATAAGTTCTAGAAGCTTTGTTGTAGATTTCTCAGGGTTTTCTATGTATAGGATCATGTCATCTGCAAATAGTGAAATTTTTACTTCTTCCTTTCCAATTTCGGTGCCTTTTATATCTTTTTCTTCCCTCAGTGCTCGAACAAGCACTTCTCAGACAATGTTAAATAAGAGCGGTAATAGTGGGCTTCCTTGACTTGCTCCCAATCTTAGAAGGAAAGTGTTTAGGATGTCACCATTGAAGATGATGTTGGCTCTGGTTTTTCATATATACCCTTTATCATGTTCAGAAAATTTCCTTCTATTCCTACTTTTTCCAGTGTTTTTATCAGGGAAGAGTTCTGTGCTTTGTCAAATGCTTTTTCTGCATCTATAGAGATGATCATGTCATTTTTTTTTAATTAAATCTGTTTATGTGGTTTATTACATTTATTGTTTTTCTTATCTTGAACCATCCTTGCATACCCGGGATGAAACCCACTTAGTCATGGTGTATAATTTGTTTGATACGTTGTTGAATGTGATTAGCAAGTATTTTTTTGAGGATTTTAGCATCTAGGTTCATTAGAGACATTGGTCTGTAGTTTTCCTTTCTTGTGACATCTTTGTTTGGCTTTGTTATTAGGGTGATTTTGGCATCATGGAATGAGTTAGGCAATGTTCCTTTAACTTCTATTTTTTTGGAAGAGCCTAAGCAGCATTTTTGTTAACTCTTTCTGGAATCATTGATAGAATTCACCTATGAAGCCATCTGGTCCTGCGCTGTACTTAGTTCGAGGTTTTTGATGACTGAGTTTATGTCTTTACTCGTAATCGGACTGTTGAGTTGATCAATTTCTTCTTTCGTCAATGTAGGCTGCTTGTGTGTTTCCAGAAATTTGTCGATTTCCTCCAAATTATCATTCTTGTTGGCATATAATTTTTCATAATATCCGCTTATTATACTCCTTATTTCTGTGGGGTCAGTGGTGATATCCCCTTCCCCTTTTCTTATTTTGTGTATTTTCATCTGCTATCTCTTTTTCTTTGTTAGTCTGACTAAAGGTTTGTCAATTTCATTGATCTTCTCAAAGAAACAGCTTTTGGTTTTATTTTTTCTAGTGCTTTCTTCTTTTCTATTTCATTTAGTTCTGCTCTAATCTTTGTTATTTCCTTCTTTCTACTACCTTTTGGGTTAGTTTGTTGTTGTTTTTCCAGTTCCTCCAGTTGGGCAGTTGGGTCTTCAATTTTAGCTCTTTCTTCTTTTTTGATATGTACATTTCTGGCTATGAATTTTTCTCTCAGTATATCTTTGGCTGGGATCCCATAGGTTTTGATATGTTGTGTTTTCATTCTCATTAGTTTCAAAGTAGTTACTGAATTCATTTGAAATTTCCTCCTTGACCCACTGTTTGCCTAAGAGTGTGTTGTTTAACTCCCATATCTTTTTGCCTATTCTGGTTCTCTGGCCCTTTGTGATTTCCAATTTCATTCTATTGTGGGCAGAGAAATTACTTTGTTGAATCTCAATCTTTCTGAATTCATTGAGAATTGATCTGTGGTCTAGCATGTGGTCTATCTTGCAGTATGATCCTTGTGCACTCGAGAAGAATATATATTCCGCTGTATTTGGGTGTAGCGTTCAGTGTATATGTCCAGATCCTCTAAGGTATTATTCAGAATCTTTGTTTGAGATGTTCTGTCTATTGGTGATAATGATGTATTAAAGTCCCCCACTATAATTGTAGAGGCATTTTTGTCTCCAGTTAGTCTTTCCAGTGTTTGCCTCAAGTATTTTGAGGTGTCCTGATGAGGTGCATAAATGTTTATGATTCTTCCTTCTTCTTGAAAGATTACTCCTTTTTCTAGTAAATAGAGTCCTTCTTTGTCTCTACAATAGTTTTGCATTTGAAGACTATTTTGCCAGATATTAGCATAGCTACTCCCACCCTTTTTTGCTTGTTTTTTGTTTGTAAAATTGTTTTCCAGCCATTCACTTTCAGTCTCTTTGAATCCCTGGGTCTAAGGTGGGTTTTTTGTAGACAACATATAGATGGGTCATATTTCTTTATCCATTCTGCCAATCTGTGTCTCTTGACTGGTGAGTTTAATCCATTAACATTCAATGTTATTACTCTCAAGGAATTTCATACATCAGCCATATTTCTTTTGGGTTTATGTATGTCATATGTTGTTTTTATTTCCTTTTTTGTCTTCTTTGTAGTTCTTACACTCTCCTCCAACTCTCTCTCTCTCTCTTGTTTCAACCTATAGAACTTCCTTTAGTATTTCTTGAAGGGCACATTTCTTTTTGGCATACTCTCTTAATTTCTGTTTCTTATTGAGCTTCCCTTTTATGTGATGGTTCTCTTTTCTTTTGCTTCCTTGAATATTTTCTCTTTGTCTTGAGCATTGGACATTTTGAAAAGTATATGTCTTGAAGTAGGCCTGTTTAGATTTACACTATTTCTAGTGCGCTGTGCTTCCTGGACATGTATGTCCATCTCCCTCAATAGGGTTGCGAAGTTTTCAGCCATTATTTCCTTCAACACTCTTTCTATTCCCTTTCCCTTCTCTTCTTCCTCTGGGATGCCTATTATGCATATGTTTGTTCATTTTGTGTTGTTGTTTAAGTCCCTAATTCCTTACTGGACTTTTTCTATCTTTTTATCTGTCTGTTCTAGTATCTGTTTGATTTCAGATGTACTGTATTCCACATCACTAATTCTTTCTTCTGCCTTTTCAAATCTGCTGTTATGTGATTCCAGTGTCTTTTTGATTTCTTGGATTGTGCTGTTCATCACCATCATATCTGTTATCTATTTATGTATATTTACAATTTCTTCAGTATGTTCTCCCAGTATCTTCTTAGTATCCTTAATCTCTTCCTTCACTTCATTAAGTTGGTCCATGATATTTGTTTGGAAAGCTTTGATTAGTTATTTGATGTTATGCCTCTCTTCCTGGTTTTTAGTTTGTTCATTGGACTGGTCCATATCTTCCTGTTTCTCAGTGTGGTTTGTAATTTTTTGTTGCCCTCTGGTCATCATTTATCTTGATGGGTTTATTCAGTTGATTAGCTTCTCTCTCTGCTCTAGAGTTTTGTTTAGCTGCTGTTTTTGTGTATGTGTTGTTTTTTCTTTGACAGTTTTTTCTTCTTGTTCTATTTCCTTGCTGTTTTTTATGTTCCCTTGAAGGAAAAAGATTAGGGCCAGAGAAATCTAAAGAGGTCAGAAAAGAAAAAGGATAATAGAAATAACAATAAAAGTTAGAGTTAGTAAAATGAATATTTAGCTCATGCTAGCAGTGTAGAGTAATAGGAATAAAAAAAATGGAGTACCTACAATGAAATGGGAAACCAAATAGAGAAAATTATGTAGATTGATTTAAAAGGCCAGAATTATGAGGAGAGAGAGAAATAGAAAAGAAATGAAAGAAAAAATATTAATAAAAAAAGATAAAAAGGAAACAGAATAGACAACATAGAAAATTTGAGGACTAATTAAAAAAAGGTGAAATGTAAACACCATAACAGAAAACAGAAGATAGAAAGATGAAGTAAGGAAAAGAGTGTTGGTAGACAAAATCAGTATACACAGAAAATGAGAAATCAAGGAAGGAGAAGCACAGCAAAGAAGAAACAAGTTAGCAGCACCTAATTTAAAAAGGTGGGGGGACAGGAAAGAGGAAAGAAAAACAAGAAACAAAACTACAACAACAACAACAAACCCAAACAAACACACAAACAAGCAGTCAAACAAAGCTAAGGAAGAACAACGTTCTGTCTTGGGCCCTTGTGGAGCCTCTCAGACTGTCTGTGTTCATCAATCAATTACCCTGCAGGCTCCTCTGCCAGTTTTGAGGCAGGTTTTAGTGGGTAAACTAAGTTAAAAATTTTTTTTAAGTAACCTTTTTTTTTTTTTTAAATAAGGGACCCAAAAGAAGCTAGTATAAAAATAATGTCTTTTTTTCCCTGTAGTATAAAAATAATGTCTTTGTTTTCCCAGTATCAGTTGGATGTTAGATATTTCTGTGGATCACAACTCTTAGAGGAGTCAGGGAATTGAACCAGGGACCTCATACTTTCATGGCAGAGATTCTTCTACTGAGCTATCCCTTCAGCTTGGTTAGCCAGCTCTTCAGAAAACTATTCAGTCACTTTTCCCCGGGCAGATTTTACTCTCCTGGGCAGCTGAATTCAGTAGGCTTTATGAGTAGATCCCCTCAACCCCAGGTCAGGTTTAGTTCCCTATTGAAATTCAAATGGGACCCTGATGACTGAGTATACTTCACAAAGTGATTTTTCAAGCTTCTTCTAGACCACCCCCTCCTCCCAGGAGACCCTATATAGGCTCTTGAATACTCATTAAGGGCTTCCCACTGACTGACTGCCATGGGGGTGTTGAAATTATGATAGTCCTTAGTGCAGAACTATTAAATTGGCTGACTCTGCCCTCTCTCAAGCCAAGCCTCTCTATCCTGTGGCAGTTAGGTAAATCAAGCTTCCTCAGCAGATTCGCCTCTCCCCTCAGTCTGGTGCCACTTTGAGCTGGCTGGTGTGCTCCCCAATGCTCCAAGGGGGTCCAGGCAACCAAACCCACAGAAAGGAAACTCCTCTCTGCCCCCTGCCAGAGCCCTCCCAATATCGGAGAATGGTCCCTTTCGCTGGGTGACCGGCGGGAGTTGGGGCTCTCCCTGCCACTTTGTCCTGAGGGTTGGGCTTAGCTGTATGTGATCTTCAAGGAGCTAAATCTCATGGTTTTATTTTGAGCATCTTTCTCCCTGTCCAGCTCCCTCCATATCCATGCCCCAAGGCTCCCACTCCATGGGCTCCCAGAACAGCTCACTCGGACTGGATCCTATCCTCAATCAGTGGTCACCTGCGAGAGAGATGGTGAGTGCCCACCTGAACTGACGCCACCTTGGCCCCTACTCTTTGCTTGTGTTTTTATTCTTTAGTTATTTCTTAATACATTTAAAGTTTCTTCTTTTTATCTAATCATTCTCAAAAGTTCTTGGGACAACAATAGTGCATTTAGTTATTGCTTCTGACTCTTCTGTGATAAATTGTTTCCTTTTACATTGTATTTTATTAAAGAAGTTGTGGGTTTATAGAGCACTCATGCACAAAATATAGGATTCCTACATACCACCCTGCTATTAACACTTTCTTTTGGTGTGGTACATTTGTTAAAATTGATGAAAGCACATTTTTATAATTGTACTAAGAACTATAGTCCATGGATTAATTTAGGGTTCACTGTGTTGTGCAGTTCTATGGATTTGAAAGCAAGGACATGAATAGATATATGTACAACAATGTTCATAGAGGCATTATTCATTATTGCCAAAACTTGGAAGCAACTCAAGTATCCATCAACAGATGAATGGATCAGAAAATGATGGTATATTTAAATAGTGGAATATTAATCATCTGCAAGAAGGAATACAGTATTAACACATGGGACAACATGGATGAATCTTGATGACCTTATGTCCAGTGGAGTAAACCAGTCACTGAGGGACAAATATTACCTGACTTCCCTGGTATGACCTAATCAAATTGAGCAGACTCACAGGTTTAGAGTCTGGAAGATAGGTTACCAGGAGAGAGAAACAGAGTAGCATGTCATGAGCCAATGCTCAATATGGGCAAAACCTACAATAAAAAGGAATGGGATGGTTGGTAGTGGAAGGGGGTGACATTGGTGCAGGGATGTGAGGGGTTCAATGGTGCTGGAATGTGAGGAATAGTAGGATGAAGGGGGTTGGCTTGGACTATTCAATGAACTGAGAGGAAGGCTGGAGCTAGGAATAGGTGAATCTTGGGGATTTGTAGCTCTGTGGTTAAAACTACAATGGTGAGAATGTTCTTCTGGAAAATATAGCAAAGGAGGGTTACTGGTGCAGTGCGAATGGGGATGGGGGGATATGTGAGATAGAGGTACACCAGGGGCATACTTCTATGGAATATAAAAATGTTGATCTTCTCATTGTTTATTGTATACCCACACAATAAACAAGAAAATATTAAACTCCCATCCTGAGGAGTCTTGCTATGCTCTTAATTAAAGGGGCAAGAATCTCTCGATAACATAGGTAGTGCCTAATAAAACAAACAGACCAATATGTCAAACCCTCAATATTAATGTGTGTAACTATGAAAATTCTCCAAAAATTGAAACTTAGCAGTCAATGAGATCCTGCTTAACCTCTGGAATGACCTCCC
This sequence comes from Tolypeutes matacus, assembly GCA_026826555.1. NCBI lineage: Eukaryota > Metazoa > Chordata > Mammalia > Cingulata > Chlamyphoridae > Tolypeutes > Tolypeutes matacus. The sequence continues at coordinate 975,624 of JAKSZT010053807.1, read as the reverse complement.
TAATCACTTTGAAATTCTTAGCCATATAAACTAATTTGTACTTAATATTTCCCATTTTTGTTCCAAGTCTTTTCCTGGTTACCTTGCTAGTTGTTACTTGGTAATTATTCCTCAGTGCCAGGCATGTGCATTACTGAGAGTAAACAGTGCCTCAAACAGTGGGACTCCTGAGGGTTCTAAAGACATCCAGACACTGTAAGCAGGGAAGACAAGCTCAGGTATTTGGTACCCTGTAAGTGGGCCTTACTGTGGAATTTATACCCCCCCAGTGTAACAGATTTGGGCTCATTTTTAATTTCCTGCCACATGGATCTTCCGCCCCTTTTATTTGAACCTATAATTAACACTATGCTTGCTAAAGCTTCTTTAAAATAAAAATTAAAAATTAAAAACAAATTGAAACTTTATGGTTACCCTAGATCCCAAGGAAAGGGGGAGGAAAGGATAGAATAGATGTTACATAGGGCAATTTTAAGGTATTGGAATTGTTCTGCATTATCTTGCAATGATGGATATAAGCTATTATAAATTTTGTAAAAACCTATAAAATTGTTCAGTGCAAAATGTGATCCATAATGTAAACAATTGACCATGGTTAGTAACAATGGCTCAATATTTGTTAATCAATTGTAACAAATGTACAATTGTCATGTAAGATGTTATTAATAGGGGAAAATGTGAGAAAGGGAAAACATAAGGGATCCCCTATGTTTTCTATGTGACTTTTCTGTAATATAAAGCTTATTTTAAAATAAAGAAAAAAAAAGTCCTTAGGGGAACATTCAGAAGAAATTGTCAATGTACATAAAAGATCACATATCTTATGGTGATGAAGGACAAAAAATTTATTTAAAAAAATTATTATTAGTCTATTTTAATTACTTTTTATTCAGTTTTTTTGGCTTTGGTTTTGGGGAGGTTTTGGATTGCAGAATGGTCAGAACTGAGGCAGAAGAGGATCACTGGTGCAGGTGTCATTGATGGGAGGATGTGTTGGGGAGGGGTGTACCTGGGGCATGCCTTTATGGAATATGAATATGTTCAAGTGGTCATGGGGTGTTGTCTCAGGGGGTTGAGACCCACACAACAACTGAAAGAATATTGAATTCCCATCTTGGAAAGTCCTGATACATTCTCTAATAGACTGGCAAGAATCCCTTGAGTACATGGAAAGTGTCAGAGAAGAAGGGCAGACCAATACACCAGGCTGTTAACATTGATGGTTGTACTTATAAACTTTGTTCTTGTAAAATTGAAACCTAGTTTTGTAGTATATATTGCCTAAGAGTTACCTCCTGAAATGCTCCTTGTTGCACAGATGTTGCATCTCTCTGTCAAACTCAGCATATAAACTCACAACCTTCCATCCTGCATGGGATATGACTCTTGGGGATGAGCCTCCCTGGCACTGAGGGATTATTACCGAGTACCGATTAGGAATGCATTTGGAAAAAATATCTTCACCAAAACCAGGAAATATTAAATACAAATGAGTTATTATGGCTTAGAGATTCCAAAGTGAGTCAGGAAGTTATTCCAGAGATTATGTTTATGCACGTCTCAGGAGGATCTCATTGAGTGCCACAGGAAATGGTACCTCAAGCAGGGGTGATCCTGAGGACTCTAGAGATATCTAGACACTCTAAGCAGGACAGAAAATCTCAGGAGTTTGGCACCCTGTCAGGGTGCCTTAACTTGGAATATATGGTCCGCAGAGTAAGAGTTAAACTCATTTACAATTTCTGTATACATGGCTCTTCTGCCCCCTTTATTTGTACATGTTAAAATACCTAAACTCGTTAAATATATGTACCAGAGAATTAAATCTTCCATCTGTTCATAGGCCAGTTGAGCCCTGAATCTCACCAGTGTTGCAACACCTACTATCCTGTGCATTGGACCCACCCAGGACATCTAACAAAATGATTTATGATGGATAACACCCATCCCAAAAAAAACACAGAGTATCTACAATTGCAAGCAAGACAGTCCCATCCATCTGCCCCATGGAATCTAAGCTCCTTCTCAATCAGAAACAAAGTGAGCATCACCATCCTAAAGTCCCCAAGATTGAGGAATTAACAAATATAAGGGGGGGGGGAATGAAACTATGGACTAAAGTAGACTTATTATTATTATTGCAATGGGAGATCTTCTAACATTGATATAAAGGCAGTGGTCACCAGAGTTTCTGAGGGAAGGGAGAAGGAAGAATACACATAACATGGGGCATTGTTGGCACATTGGAATTATGCTGAAAGACTTTGCAATGACAGATACAGGCCATATTATATTTTGTCCAAACCTATAAAATTGTGTGGTGCAAAGCTAAAACACTGTTTCAATATGTGTTCACCAATTGTAACAAATGTACCACACTAATGAAAGATGTCGTAAATAAGGAAAGTGTAGGAGGCAGTGGGGTATATGGGAATCCCCCTATGTTTTTGTTGTATATTTTATGTAATCTAAACCTTCTTTAAAAATAAAATTAATAAAGTAATTTTCAAAAAATAAAATACATATTCACTTATATAGTTTTAGAGGGATGCAGAAGTTAAATATGTGTCCTAAAAGAACCATAGCAGTGCATGTTTGACAAGTTATGGCTGAAGACCTAAATTATATTAGCATTGTAAATGATCACAATTAACACTGTAATACTGTGATATTAGAAATGGGTAACTTGTCAGGGCAAATGCATGTTCTAGGAAATATATGGTTAGATGGAACTGTGTCAGAACTGGCATGGGTTATCATACATTTATGGAAAGCATGCAGCTTTTTGTTACTATATTATTTATTTATTTATTTATTTATTTATTTAACTATGTGCTGGCACTGTGTCTCATGAAAAATCTTTCTGAAATCATATTTTGGCTCATCTTACTGTTTAAGGGAATTGTGTTCAAATCTTAAAAGCTGTTCATAATCTTAAGCTGTGTGCCCATTTTGAAGCATTATAAAATAAAATTGAGCAATAAACTGAAGTGAATCTATATAAGTTTTACTTCAGTGAACCCATGACTTTGCAAATGAGTCTAAATAACATTTTCTTGCTTGGAATTAAGTCATACTTCCAAGAGATAAAAAAATTTTGTCTTAAATAATTTATTGACATATAAAATTGAACATGATATTATTTTAGTAATAAGAACACTCTGGAAGTGCAGCTGACGTGCAGTATTTGTACCTCTAGAGGATCACAAGTATTTAGTTGAGCTACAAAGTTGGACTACCTCTTGACCTTTAGAAAACTTTTAAAAAATTGTTTATTATATAATGTTACATAGGTGGATATAGTTATATAATTGCTTGAGTATGTAGTTTGATTAAAATGACCTTAGCCTCAACTAAGGGTGCTTCTAAGGGCTCTAGAGCCATCCAGACACTACAGGCAATGCACACAATTCTTTGAAATCAGCACTCTGTCGGTGGGCCATACTTTGGGTATATATTAACCTATTTCCCCAACATAACACAATTAGAATCATTGATAATTTCCTTACACATGATTCTTCTACCCTTTTTATTTGAGCCTATAATTAGAAATATACCTGTTAAATATTTGTCTCAGAGAATTAAACCTTTGGTCTGTTTATACGATACTTGAGCCCCGCATCTCAGCAAAGTTGCAGCCAACATCTACTCTTCAGTTCGTTGGACTTGCCCAGGAAAACTAACAAAGTGATGATGCTGGACAACACCATCCAAAAAACAGAGTATCTATAAATGCAAGCAAAACAATTCCTTCCACCTCTCCCAAAAGATCTAAACCCCTTCTTAATCTGAAGTAGAGCAGGCATGACCATACCAAAATCCTCAAGGTTTGGGAATGAACAAACGTAAGGAAGGAATGCAAGCATGGACGAAGTAAACTTATCAATATTGTAGTAATGGAAGAACATGTAACATTGATATAAAGATAATGGTTACCAGAAGTTCTGAGGGGAGGTGGAAGGAATAATAGGTGGAACATAGGGCATTTTAGGGCATTGCGATTAAGTGTAAACCACAATGAAAAATATAGACCTTGGTTAGTAACATTGCTTCAATATTTACACATCAGTTGTGAAAAATTTACCACACAGTTGTAAGATGTTATTAATAGGGGAAGATGTGGAAGGGGAGGTGGTGGATATATGGGAATCCCTTACACTTTTGATGTAATTTTTTCTGAAATATAAGACCTCTTTAAAAATATAGTTTATTATATTTTAAAAATGACCTGAGTCTACATAGATTATATTTAATCATAGAAAATAAATGTTAATTTTTTACATGTAGCTCTAATTGGTTGGAGTTAAAATTAACCTTTTATTGTTTCCTCCAGGCTCAATTAAAAAATCCATCCCTCCTTCTGTCCAAGTCCTCTTGTGCTGGAAAATCATTCTGTGTAAGTCTTTACTTACTTGGTTGAAAAAAAAAAAAGCATCCACATGTCTTGGATGCCTGTGTTCTCATAATGTGGAATTTGGCCAACTCTTAACAGTCTGTACTTAGCTTTATTAAATCTCTAAAAATTCACACCCTCATATTGTAGAAGGAAAACAGTATTCCAAAGAATTTCCATCTGGCATACTGAAACATTCAAAACTAAAGAACGAATGCTAAATTATGGTCAGAACATTTTTTTCTTCCTAAATAGCACCTAGGTAGGCAAGCAAGCAAGAAAAAAATAACACAGTAATAAAATTGAGACTTCACAGACTTAATTCTTTAAGATGTATCAAAAGTAAAATAAGTCCAGGAAAATGGCATCAAAATAGGTAGGCAGATTCTGACCCTCTCACAAAAAAAGAGCAGAGAAAAGGCAATGACCTACCTGAAGGAGCTGCTTTGGATATATATAGAACATGAAGGTTCTCAAAGTTATCCAGAAAGGTACTGGTAAGATAAAGAAGCTAAAGGAAAACCATGAGTTGCTCACCCCTGTGGCTGGAAACAGCACATATACCCCACCCTCACACAAGTAACCTTGGTGGAGCCCCTGGCTCTCTGCTGCCAATGGAGTGGGAGAGAGAATTCCATGGAAGAAAAGGCATCTGACGGAGGGTAGAGAGTGGTTACTTTGTGGTGAGTTTGGCCAGCTGAACTCCCTTTGAATCTTGGAAAGAGCCCCAACTCAACGGGGAGAGGGGAAGGAGGATCTGCTCAGGGAAGCTAGGCTGTCACACACACACTCCCTGGGAGAGAAAAGACTAGATTAGAGAGTGGGCAGAGACAGGCACCTAATCAGCAGGGCTTTGGCAAACTGTAGAAGTCCAACATGCCTGAGGGAAAGGGGGCAGATAGAATCAGATAAGCTTTCTGAAGCCTAGTTAACCTGTAGAGCAAGTTTAGTTCATTAGAGGAATTGCTACCTTGCATATATGAGGTCCCTGGTTTAATTCCCGGGTCTCCATAGAGAAGTGATCTAGAGAATGACCCACTAGTTTATCAAGCACCCAGATGACACTCTATGACTGAGAAGATACTGATTTTTTTTTTTTTTAGGCTACTTGGATCTGTTGTTTTTAATTTTTCAAAGGTATATTTTCTTCCCCTTATGTTACTCGCTAAAACCCAGTACATCACATGCAAAAGGCAAGCTGGAGGGTGATTGATTGATGAACACCAACAGTCAGAGAAACTCCTTAGGGGCCTAAGAAGCAAAGCTGTTTTTCCTTGGATGTTCTTTTTTTTAGTTGTTGCTGTTTTGTTTCTTGTTTTTGTGTTTCCCCTTTCTTTGTTTCCTTCTGCTTTACTTTTACCTATTTTTTTTACCTATATTATTTCTTTTCTTTCCTTCATTTTTCTATATTATGTTTTAAGTTGTTTTTCTTTAATTCCACATCTTTTTCTTTGGTCTTCAATTTTTTTTTATTTCTCTCTGTTTTCTGTCTTCTTTCTTGTTTTACATATTTTTCCTTTTTCTTTTCTTCTCTTCTCATCCATCTGGCCTTTTAATTCATTCTATATAGTTTTCTCTATTTGGTTTCTTGTTTCATTTTCTCTATTCCACTATTTTATTCTTATTCCTTTGTACTACTTCTGATTTTTGACTCATGTTAATTATTATAGGTCCTGTACAGTTGTTGTTCTACCTTTTTATTATTACTACTATTATACTTTCTTTCTTCTTATCTCTCTTTTTCTATGGCCCTAATTTTTTTTCAAGGGAACAAAGACAACAACAAGAGAATAGAATAAGAGGAAGAAATTTCAAAGTGAAACCTTACCACACTCACACACAAACACACACACACAAACCCTAGAATAAAGAGAGAAGCTAACCACCCAAATAAGCCTATCAAGATAAACAGATGCCTAAACACTGACAAAAAATTACAAACCATACTAAGAAACAGGAAGACATGGTCAGTCTAACAAACAAAACAATGATGTGGAAGACAGTACATCTGAAATCAGACACATTATAGAACAGATACATAAAAAGAAAAATCCAGAATGGAATAAGGATTTGAATGATAACACAAAAATGCACAAACATATGCATTATAGGCATCCCAGAGGGAGAAGAGAAGAGGAAAAGGGCAGAAGGAGTGTTGGAGGAAATAATGGCTGAAAATTTCTCAATGTTTTTGAGGGACATGGTTGTACATGTCAAGGAAGTACAGCACATCACAAACAGTATAAATCCTAACAGGCCTACACCAAGACATATACTACTCAAATTGCCCAATGTGCAAGACAAAGAGAATACTGAAAACAGCAAGAGAAAATTAATCTGTAACATACAAAAGGAAGCTTGATAAGATTAAGTGTTGATTTCTCATCTGAAATCATGGAGGCAAGAAGGCAGTGGTATGACATAGATAAGGTGCTAAAAAAAAAAATGTCAGCCAAGAATTCTATATCCAGCAAATCACACATTCAAAAATGATGGAGAGTTCAAAATATTCACAGATAAACAGAAATTAAATGCATTTGTCAATAAGAAACCTGCCCTTCAAGAAATACTAAAGGGAGTTTTGCAGGTTGAAAGGGAAAAAAAGGGAGACAGAGAGTTGGAGAACAGTGTAAGAAAAACTAAAAATATAAAAAGAAAAATAAAAACAACATATGGCATATATAAACTTAAAGAAAATATGGCTAATATAAGTAATTCCTTGACAGTATTAACATTGGATGTTAATGGATTAAACTCGCCAATCAAGAGACGCCCATATTGGCAGAATGGATAAGGAAATATGACCCATCTATAAGCTGTCTACAACAAACTCAACTTAGCCCAAGGGATGCAAGGAGGTTGAAAGTGAATGGTTGGAAAACAATTTTACATGCAAACAGTAACCAAAAAAAAAAAAAAAAAAAAAAAAAAAAAAAAAGAGTAGCTATATTATATTGGACAAAATAGATTTTAAATGTAAAACTATTGTAAGATACAAAGAAGGTCACTATATATTAATAAAAGGGGCAATCTTCCAAGAAGACAGAGCAATAATAAACACTTATGCACCTAATCAGGGTGCCTCAAAATACATGAGGCAAACACTGGGGAAACTAAGTGAAGAAATAGATGTCTTTACAATTATAGTGAAGAAATTTAATACCCCATTATCACCATTAGACAGAACATCTTGATTGAAGATCAATAAAGAAACAGAGACCTTGAATAATACATTAGAGGATCTGGATTTAATAGACATATACAGAACAATACACTCAAATACAGCAGGATATACATTCTTCTCTAGTGCACATTGATCATTCTCCAGGATAGACCACGTGCTAGGCCATAGAACAGTTATAAATGAATTCAGGAATATTAACATCGTACAAAGTAATTTCTCTGACCACAATGGTATGAAGCTGGAAATCAGTAAGGCACAAAGAACCAGATTAAGGACAAAGATATGGAATTTACACAACACACTCTTAGACAATCAGTTGGTGAAGGAAGATATTGCAGAAGAAATCACTACCATGAAACTAATGAAAATGAAAACACAATGTATCAAAACCTATGTGATGCAGCAAAAGCAATACTGAGAGGGAAGTCCATCGCCATAAATGCCTATTTTAAAAAAGAAGAAAAAGCTAAAATCAAAGAGTTAACTGCACACCTGCAGGTATTAGAAAAATAACAACAAAGTAATCCCAAACAAGTATAAAGAAGGAAATAACAAAGATTAGAGTAGAGCTAAATGAAATTGAAAACAAAAAAGCACTAAAAAAATACACAAAACCAAAAGCTGGTTCTTTGAGAAGATTAATAAAATTGACAAACTCTTAGCTAGACTAACAAAGAAAAACAGAGAAAGGATGCAAATACATAAAGTAAGTAACGAGGAAGGGGATATCACCACCAACCCACAGAAATAGAGTATCATAAGTGGATAGTTTGAAAAATAGTATGCAAACAAGATGGGTAACTTAGAGGAAATGGACAAATTCTTAGAAACTCACAAGCAGCCTACACTAACGAAAGAAGAAATTGATGAACTCAACAGACCAATCACAAGTAAGGAGATTGAATTAGTCATCAAAAACCTCCCAACTAAGAAGAGCTAAGGACCAGAAGTCTTCAGAGGTGAATTCTAAGAAACATTGTGGAACAAGGTAACACTAATCCTGCTTAAACTCTTCCAAGAAATGGCATTGGAGGGAACATTGCATAACACAGTCTATGATGCCAACATCACGCTAATAACAAAGAAACACGAAGACACCACAAGAAAGGAGAAGTATCAACCAATCTCTCTAATGAACCTAAAGGCTAAAATCCTCAACAAAGTACTTGCTAATCGCATTCAAAGACACATCAAATGAATTATGCACCATTACCAAGTAGGTTTCATCCCTGGTATTATGCAAGGATGTTTCAATATAAGAAAATCAATCAATGTAATATACCACATTAAAAGATAAAAAAACAAACAAACAATGATCATGTCTTTAGATGCAGAAAAATTATTCAACAAAACACAGCACCCTTTCCTGATAAAAACACTTCAAAATATAGAAATAGAAAGAAGTTTCCTCAACATGATAAAGGTTATGTATGAGAAACATAGAGCTAACAGCATATTCAATGGTGAATTCTTAAAAGCTTTCTCACTAAAATCTGGAACAAGACAAGGATGCCCACTGTCACCATTCTTCTTTAACATTGTGTTAGAAGTTCTTGCTTGAGCACTTAGGCAAGAAAAAGATATAAAAGGCATCCAAATTGTAAAGGAAGAAGTAAAAATTTCACTATTTGCATATAACATGATCCAATATTTTGAAAGCTTTGAGAAATCCAGAACAAAGTTTCTAGAGCTTATAAATGAGTTCAGTAAGATGATAAGTTATAAGATTAATGTGCAAAAATCTGTAGCATTTATGTACACCAATAATGAGAAATATGAGGAGGAAATCAAGAAAAAAAATTCCATTTACATTAGCAACTAAAAGAATCAAATACCTAGGAATAAATTTAAATAAAGGTATAACAGACTTATATTCAGAAAAATATACAACATTGTTAAAGGAAATCAAAGAAGATCTAAATAAATGGAAGAATATTCCCTGTTCATGGACTGTATGACTAAGAATCATTAAGATTTTTATCCTACCCAAAATGATTTACAGATTTAAAGCAATCCCCCCAAAATTACCACATTTTAAAATGAATTGGAATAACTAATTATGAAATTTATTTATAAGGGTAGGGGGCCCTGAATAGCCAAATGCATATTAAAAAAGAAAAATGAAATTGGAGGAATCATGCTATTTGACTTTAAAACATACTACAAAGCTACAGTGGTCAAAACTGCATGGTATTGGGACAAGGATAGACATACTGACCAATGGAACAAAACTGAGATTTCTGATATAGTTCCTCACATATATGGTCAACTGATATTCAACAAGGCCACCAAGCCCACTCATCTTGGAGAGAAAGGCCTCTTCAACAAATGATGCTTGGAGAACTGGATATCCATATCTAAAAGAATGAGAGAGGAAGACCATCTAACACCTAATACAAAAATTAACTCAAGATGGATCAAAGATCTAAATATAAAAGCCAAGACAATAAAGGTCTTGTAAGATAATGTAGGAAAGCATGTACAAGATCTTGTAGTAGGAAATGCTTCCATGAACTTTACACCAACAGCACAAGCAAAAAAGAAAAATAAGATAAATGGGTCCTCCTCAAAATTAAAAGCTTGTGCACCTCAAAGGAGTTTGTCAAAAAACTGAAAAAGCAGGAGACTCAATGGGAGAAAATATTTGGTAACCATATATCTGGTAGGGGCTTGATATCCAGCATATATAAAAGATTTCCTACATCTTGAAAATAAAAAGGCAAACAACACATTTAAAAAAAATGGGCAAGTGATTTGAATAAACACTTCTCCAAAGAAGAAATACAAATAAAAAATATGTGATAAGATGCTCAACATCACTAGCTCTTAGGGAAATGGAAATTAAAACTACAATGAGATATCATTGTACACCTGTTAGACTAATGGCTATTAAAAAATCAGAGAACTATGTGTGTTGGAGAGATGTCGAGGAAAGGGAACACTTATCCACTGCTGGTGGGAATGTAGAACGCTGCAGCCATTTGTGGAGGACAGTTTGGTCGTTCCTCAGGTAGCTAACTATAGAACTGCCATATGATCCAACAATTCCCCTGTTGTGTATATACCCAGAAGAATTGAAAGCAGGGACATGAACACATATATGCACCCCAATATTCTCAGCGGTATTATTCAGTATTGCCAAAAGTTGGAAACAACCCAAATGTCCATCAACAGAATAATGGATAAACAAATTGTGGTAGATACATACAATGGAATACTGTATGGAATATTATTCAGCTGTAAGAAGGAATGCTGTATTAATACACGGGATGACATGGATGAACCTTGAAGACCTTATGTTAAGTGAAGCAAGCCAGGCACTGAAGGACAAATATTACATGGCCTCACTCATATGAATTAAGCATATTGAGCAGACTCACAGAGCTAGAGTATGGAAGATATGTTTACAGGAGACAGAAAATAGAGGGCTGTGAGCCAATGCCCATATGGGCAAAACCTATGATAAGGTGGAAGGGTGTATTTGTGCAGTGGATGGGCATGGAAGTGGTGCAGTGATGCTATTGGGTTGGTCGGTGCTTTTCTGTGAAAGGGGTAGGTTGGGAGGGTTGGGTTGGAACATCCATGGAACTGGGGAGAGGGTCTGGGGAAGGAGCATGCGAACTGTGGGGATTTGCAGGACTGTGATTATAACTACAGCGCTGGGAATGTTCTTTTGGCAGATATAGCAGTGGAGGGTTACTGGTGTAGTGTATTGGTTGTGGGGGGCATACAGGACAGGGTACCCCTGGAGCAGGCTTCTTTGGAATATGTATGTGTTCATCTTGTCATAATGTGTTATATCAGTGGGTGGAGACCCACACAATAAACAAGAAAATTTAAACTCCCATCCTGGGGATTCCTGCTATATTCTCAGTAGAGGTTCAAGAGACTCTCGAGGACATAGGCAGTGCCTAGTAAAAGAAGACAGACAAATATGTCAAGCCCTCAATATTATTGCAAGTAACTATGAATCTTACACTTCAAAAAGTGAAACTTAGTGGTTACCATAGTTCCCGAGAGGAGGTGGATGGAATAATAGAATAGATGGAACATAAGGCATTTTTAGGACATGAGAATTGTTCTCCATGATCTTGAAATAATGGATACAGGCTATTTTAAATTTCATCAAAATTTATAAAAGTAAAAAAGGAGGTGTGGGAGGTGGGCAACATGGGAATCCCAGTGGGTTCCGTGTAATATTTTGGGTAATCTAAGCACCTCTTAAAATATATTTATATATATATATAAATAACATTTTTGTAAGCAAATGCACATATATGCATATATATTTATATATCTTTTGCAAATGTTGGTATGTATTGTGAAAATTTTGATTTTTTACCCACAATAAAAAAAAAAAGTGTACATTCCAAAATGTAAACTATAATATAAATCATTGACCACTTGAACTCATTTGTCTTTGTAATATTTTAGGTAATCTAAGCACCTCTTAAAATATATGTATATATATATATATAAATAACATTTTTGTAAGCAAATACACATATATGCACATATATTTATATATCATTTTGCAAATGTTTGTATGTATTGTGAAAATTTTGACTTTTACCCATAATAAAAAAAAAAAAAAGAAAAAAAAAATCATTGACCATGGTTAGTAGCAATGCTTCAATATTTGTACATCAGTTGTGACAAATATACCATCCACATGTAAATTGTTATTAATATGGGATAGGGGAAATGGGGGAGTATGTTGGGTATATGGGAATCTCCTATATTCTGTACATGACTTTTCTGTAACCTAAAGTTTCTTTGAAGAGAAAATGAAAAAATAAGACACTGGGGACATATACAGAAAAAAATGTCACTACATACAAGACAACAATCTTACAGTGGTGAATGACACAATGTCATTTTTTTTTAATTATTCAAAATTTTTTCAAAAATTTTAATTTTATTTGTTATTTTTAACACTGACATCATTTCATCTTCTTACTGATTTCATTTGGTTATTTTATTGGTTTCATTTTTGAAGAAGTTTTGGATCACAGAACGATCTCAGCTGTTGCAGGGGAGGATCATTGGTGTGAGATGTCAGTGATTGGGGATACATGGGAGGAAGTTCACCTGGGGCATACCACTAAGGCATATTGAATGCATTCGAGAATTCATGGGACATTGTCCAGTGGTTGGAGATCCACACAAAAACTGAAAAAATATCAAATTCCTATCCTGGGGAGCTCTCCAACATTCTCTAATGGGACAGCAAGAATCCCCTGAGAACAGGGCCAGTGCCTAGTGAGGGAGGATGGATCATTGTGATGTGCCCTTGATATTGATGACTGTACATATGAACCTTTACTTTTGAAATTGAAACTTAGCCTAGTATTATATGTTGCCTAAGAGTTACTGCCTGAGAGCCTCTTTGTTGCTCAAATGTGGCCTCTCTCATTCATCTCCTTCCCCTGTTTGGGACATTACTCCCAGGGATAAGCCTCCCTGGCACTGAAGGATGATTACCAAGCACAAACTAACAGTGCACCTGAAGAAAGACCTTGAGAAAAATGGAGAAAGGGTAAATACAAATGAGTTTTTATGGCTAAGAGATTTCAATGTGAGTTGTGAGGTCATTCCAGAGGTTATGCTTATGCACATCTCAGCAAGATCTCATTGACTGCCATAGTAAATAATGCTTCTAATAGCGTGGCTCCTGGAGGATCTAGAGACATCCAGACACTATAGGCAGGGCAGACAGCTCAAGAGTTTGGCACCCTGCCAATGCACCCTACTTTGGAATTCACGCTCGCTAGTATGACAAAATTGGACTCCTGGTTTCCCTACACATGGCTCTTCTTCCCCTTCTATTTGAACCTATAGTTAGTACTAGACTTGAGAGGTGTATGTCCAGGAGACTTAAATCTTTAGACTGTTCATGTGCCAGTTGGGCCCTGAATCTCAACAGAGTTGCAAAACTTACTCTCCAGTTCATTGGCCTCACCCAGGACAAATATCAAGGAGATGATGATGAACAATGCCCATCCCAGGGAACAGAGAGAATCTGCAACTGCAAGCAAGATAGTTCCATCCAACTGCACCATGGGATCTAAGCCCCCCCTCAATTAGAGGCAAAGTGGGCATCACCATCCCCAAATCCTCAGGATTGGAAAATGAACAATGGACTAGAGTAGAGTTATGTTTTTTGTACTATAGACTTATTGTTATTCTAGGAATGGAATAACTTATATCATTGATTTAGAGGTAGTGGCCACCAGAGGCTCTGAGGGGAGGGAGAGGGAAAAGCAGGTATAATATGGGGGCATTTGTGGGACATTGGAATTGTTCTGAATGATGTTGCAAAGATGGATACAGGCCATTATATATTTTGTCATAACTTACAAAATTGTGTGGGGCAGAGTGTAAACTATAAAGTATAATCCACGCTTAGTGGAAAAGCTCCAATATGTGTTCATAAATTGTAAGAAATGTACCACACTAATGAAAGATGTTATTAATGTGGGAAAGTGTGGGAGGGGTAGGGAGTGGGGGATATGGGAATCCCCTATATTTTTTTAAATAATATTTATGTAATCTAAAGTACTTTATCAAAAAATTAAAAAGTATTTTAAAAAATTAAGTAAAATAACATTGCCGGGGATATTCTATACCTGTGCTGTCCAGTACTGCAGCTAGTAGGCTTTGTGCCTATTGAGTGCTTGAAACATATCTAGCGTGAATGTTGTATAAGCATAAAAATACATATTAGATGTAGTTCACTTATTATGGAAAAATATAAAATACCTTATTGATAATTTTCATTTTTATTGAATGCTGAAATCAGATAATTTTGGATATATTGGGTTAAATAAAATATATTATTTAAATTAATTTCACCTGTATATATATATTTTTTAAAGATTTTATTTATTTATTCATTTATCCCCCCCCCCCTTGCTGCTTGTGCTCACTGGGTCAGCTAACCACGTCGTGCGGGCGGGTTTGCCTTCACCAGGAGGCCCTGGGAACCGAACCCAGGGCCTCCCATATGGTAAACGGGAGCCCTACTGATTGAGCCACAGCCGCTTCCCATGTATATTTTTGTCTTTTTATTTTTTATTTTTTTTATTTTATTTTATTTATTTTTTACCAGGAGGTACCGGGGATCGAACCCTGGTCTCTCCATATGGTAGACGGACGCCGAACCTCTCGAGCCACATCCGTTTCCCTATTTTTGTCTTTTTAAAAATGCAGCCTGCCTTACCTTTTTGTTGAACATTATTCTTCTATACCAAAATTAGTAAGCAAATTTTTTTCTGAAGATTACTTGATACTAATACATTTGACTTTCTTGTTTCTTATGGTACAGCTGATTATAAATATAATACCAAAGGCAACTACCGCTTATGGGTTTTCATATTATAAATAAGAAATTACTAATATTAAGACATATGTATATCAACATTAGGTATGCTTTTATATAATTAATAATTAATAGAACAATCCAGAAACTTGAAACTTCATTGAGGAGTGTACTGCTCTTCATAATATCTTTGAAGTAGATTTGGGGTTGAAGTAGATTTGGGGCTGCAGAAAGGGTGATAACTGCTTAATTGAAAAATCTATTTATGAAAAGTTTGTCTATTCATGATAGGTAATTATCTGAACCTTAAAAAAGTAAATAATCTATAAGTTATATTTTTTAAAAATGCTGAATGGAGAATAGACATATTTTCTATAAAGTTTATTTTTTTGCTATAGAGAACATACTCATTTTATACCCTTATATTTCATATTTTCTTCCATTCAAAAGTACAAAACTTTTTTAAGCATTTCTGAATTATGAGAAAAGCAACATCACATGTATCTTTACTTAAATATATTAAGTATATTTTGTGACAGATTTGCATGACTGAGGCAGCTAGAAAAGAATTTCATTGAATATCATGTCTAATATAATTTAACCCTCCAAGTACATAATTGCAATGGCAAATAATGATTTATGCTGGATAATTAGTTGGAGTTATAGAATGCTGTTTTTATTTAGTTCATTTGAAAATTTCTTCCTTGTTTAATAAACAATTTTGCCACACAGATAAGGTCCTGATTTACTGGGTTCTCTTAAAGCTTCATGATTTTGAGTGTGAGTTGCAGTTTGACTACATTCTTGGAAATTTGAAGTTATCTCAGCTTTATTCATTGAATTAAATGAAGAAATACTTTTTAAAATTGTTATAGCAGTTTATTTTTATTATAAATAAAAATAATAGTAACAATTATGTCAATGTTTCGGATCAAGAACTAGATATTCCTCCTTTAAGGAATTCTTGTTTGTTCATATGACGGTCTCTCTTTCTTCATATGACTGTCTCTTATGCATATGAGGGTCTCAAATGCATGTCTGTTCACTTAGTGACAACAATCATACTAAATAAGTAGACAATGGGTTGTAAGAAGAGAAATTACTTTTGTTTATTATATTTTCCCAAAATTATTTCTAAAGTTTGAAGACACTTTCAATTTATTAGATAGTATATGATTGGAGGAACCAACATACATCTGGAAAATATTCTATAGATCCAAATAAGAATGCCAAAGTAGATATAGTAACTTACTGGATTTCCCTCATGCCAAAACATGTTTCTTTCTGTGAAATGAGTGGAAAATCCCCCAACAACTTTTTAAATTATTTCCTTAATACTGCCAGAATTGGGTTTTCTTCTCCTGTGCTGCCTGAGGCGTTTTATATTTGTGGGAGGTACACATCAATTTTGGAGATCTTTGTAGTGTCCCACAAAATACTATCATCTTAAAGGTAATGCATTTATTTGTTAGTCTCTTAATAATATTTTCAAATTATTATACTCAGTTATCAGAAGATAATAAATAATTATAACAGATCAAAAATATCTAAGATAGGTTGGTTTACTTGAGGAAAGTAAAATGGAGAGTGAAATAATCCTTGGGTTAAGAAAGCATCTCCTCTGAACATTTGAAGATGATATCTTGTTCCTAAGTAGTGTGCAACAATTCTTTCTGATATCTGCAGGTAATTGATAATTATTGTTTATAAAAGGCACTAACACATTGATTTTCTAATTTTACACTTTGAATATAAAACATTTGTAGGATAATTATAAGCTGTCATATAACTATACACATAATATAGCAGACAAAAACATGCTTTAATATAAAGTGAATTATGATATTCATTCATTAAACCTGAAGGACATGTAATCTTCCCAAATAATGAACAATTTAAAACTTATAAATTAATTTGGTTTCTGAACAGCCTAATCTGGAGAGACGTTAAATCATTTTTTTTTTTACATCATACATATAATTATATGGTATTAATGTCATTAAATACTTCTAATCAAAGTTTTATGATCTTTTGAACTTAGCTTAGAGGGGACATCTAAAATAAAACGAAAGCCCATATTCTCTACATCTTTGAGGAATTGGGCCATAACTACCCTAAGCAAATTTTTTTCTTAAACCTATTCCCGCTTGTTTAGAAGGTGAGTTCTGTGGCAGCAGGTGATTTGAACTTTCATTAAATGAACTGACACACTGTACAGACCCTGTTTCAGCATTTTGATGTTATTGCAATAAATATTTTTCAATTTTCTCTTTTTTTTTTTTTTTTTTTTTTAAGATCAGCATCTCCATTAACTTTCTTGCATTCAACCTTTCCATTGTTTTAGGGGACCTCTATAAAGAAGTTACTGATGATAATGTTGAAAACACATAGCTACTTTGTTTATTTTTTCTAGTCTTCATTTTGAAGCACATTTTGAAAGACTGCGCATGAGGACATATGATTGTATGGCATTGATAAGAGTTGTAGATGTTTGAAATGTCAAGATTTACCATTGTATGTACAAAGAGATGTACATGCTCCTGAATACTTACAGATACTATTTAGACACATTGTGACATTTTTATTGAGGGCTTGATAAGCTCATTATAATGCAATTTTTCACAGAGCTATGAACAATGGCACATTCTTTAATAAGAAAGGCAGTATTGTTAGAACTCTTTGTGAAAGTGGAAATATACTACACAAATAGTGAACCCGAAGTTAGACCATGGAATTTAATAGCACAATTATAAAAATGTGCTATCTTCAATTGTAACTAATTTTCCACACTGATGCAAGATGTTGGTGGTGGGGTGCTATATTTGAAACCTTTGTTTTATTTATGATTGTTCTGTAAACCCACAAGTTCTCTAGAAAGAATAGTGTATTCCAAATGGTCTTATAGTTTATCAATTATTTAAGCATTCATCCTGATCAGTAGTGTAGAAAGCATTCTGACTCTTATAACACGTAGATAGAAAAATATCGGTTTTGATGGATCAATATTCCAACATTAGCTTCAAATTTAAATTTCTAATTTAAATCTTCTAATTTAAAATTGCAGTGTAAATGGATATTGACATACATTTTAATGAAAATGAAAATTGGAGAAATAGTTACATGAATGAATCAGACATAGGAAAGTGGAGAGTAGGCATTCAAGTTTTCCAAATGTAAACATTACTGAAAAGTGGGGACTCACTTGAGATAGACTTGAGAATCCTGAAGTAAAAAATCCATAACAAGTTGTTTTAATTGCTAATGCAGTTGTATTAACAGGGCTATCTATGACAATTGTGCTATCAATAATTGCTGAGACATGGTTAAGGAATAGACAAAGAAACATGAGATGATATTGCCAGCCACATGGAGGTCCGGTAATTATAATATCAAACTCTGAATATAATGACCTTTGAAGGCTGAGGTTTATGAGAGCAGTTCGTTATGTATGTCAAACAATGCTCTATTTTGCTATTGTTCTTCTTTGGCTGGAGTAATAAATGCTGCAGGTGAAACTGTGTCCAAGGGAACCCATTTCTATCAGTTGGTTAATCTTGTGACATTCCACTAAAAAGCACCAGGTTCTTTTGAAATACATAATTAATGAGCCTGTCCGATTGTTTAGCATTAATCAGCACTTGAATAAATTATCATTTTAACATAAGTACTACTGTTTTAGTAAGGTGCTTTTTTTAGTTTCTTTTTTATTTTCTGCAGTCAATCAAGGGGTTCAGGAATTTCCAGTTCTTAAAACAAGAAGTCAGTTTAGAAGACTGCAGAGTTATGAATCCAGCAATAAAGATAGGATTAGGCTGTGAAGTACACCCTTAGAACTGTTTGAAAATTGCATTACTGCCAGATTAGGCTGGCAGAATGGATTTGTTCTCAGATTTCTTGTGTTCTGTGTTGTTAGCTCTGTCTGTCTTTACATTTTCCATCTCTATACATAATTATTCTCGAATCTAAGTAAGTTTAAGTGGTTATATAATTGTCCAATATGCCAGCGGGTAAGAAAATGTAATTTTTGTCATCCAGGACCTTACAAGATAATTCACTGAAAACACAAATCTTTCTCTATAAGAAGTAAAAATGGATATAGAAGTGATCTCCATGCATATGGAGAAATGTGACTATTGTGTGGTGAGAGGTCAGGTTTCCATCTCTTATGTTGAAGAGTGAGTAGAGGAATCTATTTGATAATGTGCTTAGAAAGATAGATGGATATGAATTTATTGCTTTTCTCTTTTTGAATAATGTTCACATTTTATAAAAAATAAACATTTTAGCAAGGGTGATATATTATTAATTTTGATATATTTTATGTACAGTTTGAACTATAGAAGAAATTTATTAACATGTTAATGCAAGGGGGATGATATTCAAGTATATTATTTATCATTTGGACAAGGGTTTAATAAGAATCTCACAATGGAGAATACCCTTATTTTTAAGGCAGTTGTCCCCCAGAAAGAAGTGAATAGGCACAAATGTCTCATATGTCTCATATGTTTTCATGCATAATCACTGTTCCATTCTACTTTCAATAAGTCAGGAATTATTATATATATATTTCCATTCAAAATTATTCAGCATTTTTATTTGAACATCCCACACACATTGGTTTAAATTAAAATGGACAATAATATTTTATCAAGAAATATGTGAGAGAAATACAAATACCTGCTTCCTTTAGGCTGAATGTTGCGCTGCATTCTCCTAACCCAATTTAAATAAATAGACTTCCTTGATTCACAAAAAGTAACTAGGGCAGTCTTTGCTTATTTTACCCTAAAATCTCCAGAAACAAGCTGAGTGTCTCGTGTATGGTAGTCATGTCTAAAGATTTGTTGAACAAATGAATAATTGCATTGTTAACATGGAGATGTAGGAAAAATTCATTGTAGGTTCAAAAATATTTAATGTAACATACATTAACCTAGGAGTAGTTTTAGGGCTAGAAAAACCAATGTTATTGTACATTTCAGAGAAAAAAATTATAGTATTCAAGTATGGAATTAGAATATTTCCTATGCTTTTATGATCTTCCTGGAGAAATTTCATTTACATGAATGCAAAACGCATTACTATTTAACAGAATGTCCTGATAATAGATAACATTGTAAATAATATACACTCAAGTCATACTATATACTTGACCTGATCTTACTGAGTCATTGCTGGACAAGATCATTTTCTAAT
Organism: Tolypeutes matacus; assembly: GCA_026826555.1. Taxonomy (NCBI): domain Eukaryota; kingdom Metazoa; phylum Chordata; class Mammalia; order Cingulata; family Chlamyphoridae; genus Tolypeutes; species Tolypeutes matacus. Next base: position 955,527 of record JAKSZT010053807.1, on the reverse strand, counting down.
GACTTTGATCAGCCCATTTAAAAAATGAATAATTTTATCTACTATGTTAACTTGTGATTAATATTTACTGAGCTTTAAAATATGTAGTGTTCACTTTACCTTTCAAATTCCTGTGGTCAGGTCAAATTTTTGAATGGATTCAAATGCTAAGTAAAAAAGTCAGATGCTGCTGTCCACCACTGCAGTCCCCCCACGTGCAGTCATGGTCAATCCCACTATGTTTTTCAACATGGGCTGCGTCTTACTCTAGCTGTTTGCAGATGAAGTTCGAAGACAGCAGAAAATTTTCATGCCCTGAGCACTGGGGAGAAAGGATTTGGTTATAAGAGTTCCTGTTGTCACAGAATTATTCCTGGGTTTATGGGTCAGGGTGGTGACGTCACACGTCATAATGACACTGGTTGCAAGTCCATGTATGGGAAGAAGTTTGATAATGAGAACTTCATCCTGAAGCACATGGGTCCTGGCAACTTGTCCATGGCCAATGCTGGACCCAACAGAAATGGTTCCCAGTTATTCATCTGCACTACTAACACGTGGTCTTTGGTAAGGTGAAAGAGAGAATGAATATTGTGGAAGCCATGGAGAACTTTGGGTCCAGGAATGGCAAGACCAGCAAGAAGATCACCACTGCCAACTGTGGACAAGTCTAATAAATTTGATTTGCCTTTTTTCTTAACCACCAGACTATTCCTTCTGTACATCAGGAGAGCACCCTACCACCCCTGGTCTGCTCTCAGTATCCTACAATCTTTGTGCTGTTGCTGCAGGTTTTGGGGTTCTTCTGAAGTCCTTTGGGTTCCACATCATCTTCCCCTTCCAAGTGTAGCTGGATTGCAGAGTTAAATTTATGATTATGAAATAAAAACCTTAAACAACAAAAACAACAACAACAAAAAGTCAGCAAAAATAAAGAAGGGGGCAAGATGGCAGCTCCAAGAGTCAGCTCATCTTACAGTGCAGTTAGTAATCAGGCAGAGCTATGTAAATTGCCTATTTGGGGGACTCACAATACCAGAACAGCATCCTGCAACATCCTTGGAAGAACAAAAAGAGGAGACTTCCCATCTGCAGTAAAGCTTCATGAGTAGAGCACTCTACGCTGCAGAAGATGGAGCCCAAACCCTGCTGGTGGCTCAAGCCACATCAGGAGCTAATCTCTTGCTGGAGTTGGAAGATCCCCTTCTGAAAAATCAGGGAGGAAGAGAAGGTCAAACACTGATTTCAGCTACTGATTAGGAAATTCGACTAAGAACAGCTGAAATTTGAACCTGTCCAAATCAGAAAAAGGACAGTAGCCTCCATTTTAACTCTGCCTTCAGCATGAGGGGAATTGGGATTATTTGAAAATCTTAGTGATGATAGGTACTGGCTTCTTTCCATCCAGATTGGAATACAGCCCTAGCCTAGCCTCCAGCCCCACATCCAGCAGGGAGGAAGCTGTGAAGACCTGAAACAGTCTCTTGGGGCAAATGCATGTGATTTTGGCCTACAGAGACTTGATTGGTAGACAAACCTGTGATACATCTCTGCCACCAATATGACAGGAGGGAGGGTGGTGTTTCCCCAACCTTTCTGAGCAACTGCAGGTGGTTTCAGCGCACACGGACTAGAATGTTGGGAACTCCTTTAGTTCCATACCTGTCCCTGACAGGGTAGAAGGGACAGTGCCCCGTCAGCCTCTCCAGGCAACTGCAGCCACTTTCAGCCTGCATGGACTAAATTGTCAGACATATCTCCACCTCCATCCCTGTTCCTGACAGGACAGGAAGCCAGAGAGTGTGCCTTCACTCTCTCCAGGCAACTGCACCTATTTTTGGCCTGCATGAACTAGATTATTGGATACATCTGTGGTTCCATCCCCACCCCTGACAGAAAAGGAGGAGGGAAAGTGCTCCCTCACCCTCACCAGGCAAATGAAATCACTTTCTGACTGCATGGACTAAATTTCTGGGTATGACGTAGGCTCCAATCCTACTTTTGGCAAGGAGGGGGACAAGTACTTCATCATTCTACCAGGGAAACTATGGTCAAGTTTGACTCACACAGCTTAGTTTGCTGTCCACACCTGTGTCTGTATCCCCACCCAAGGAAGGGGAGGAAGGGGTGTGGAGCTTCATCAGTATCTCCAGGCAACTTCAGATAGTCTTAGACTGCACGGTTTGGTTTATTGCACATGGCTGCATCTATGACCCTACAGAGAAAATTGGTAGGAACTTCATTGGTTCCTGGTGCAACATGGGCAGCTTTAGGTTCCAAAGCTTACAGTACCAACTGCATCTTCAGCTCCTATTCCACAACCAGCAAGAGACAAATGGCAAGAAACTGAAGAAAAAGAGTTGAAAAAATTCAGTTTGGCTAAAGAAGAGCCACTGTAAAGTTCCAATTTAAGTTGAACCAAGTACCAAAGAGGGTCTGTAGCACAAAGAGAAAGCATAGACTAAAGAGATAAAAAGGGGCCAAGAATAAATATATCTAGTAAATGAGATGGCAAGACACACACAAAAAAATTATAATCCATACCAAGAAACAGGAAGATATGGCCCAGGCAAAGGAACAAAGCTTCCACATGATATAAAGGGGTTGAGACAAGTAATCATAAATGTTCAAACTAATCTCCTTTATAAATTCAATGAAATAGCTAAAGATTTTAAGGACATCAAGAAGACACTGGGTGAGCACAAAGAAGAATTTCAAGGCATACATAGAAAAACAGCAGATCTTATGGAAATGAAAGGCACAATAAATGAAATTTAAAATACACTGGCTGCATATAGCAGCAGATTTGAAGAGGCGAAAGAAAGGATGAGTGAGCTTGAAGACATGGCCTTTAAAAGCGAACATAAAAAATAACAGAAAAATAAATGGAAAAAATTGAATAAGGTCTCAGGGAACTAAATGATGGCAAGAGACATGCAAACATAGGGCATGGGTGTCACAGAAGGAGAAGAGAAGGGAAAGGGAACAGAAGGAATATTTGAGGAAATAATGGTATAAAATTTCCCAAACTTATTGAAGGATGTAGATCTCCATGTCCAAGATGCACAACATATTCCCATCAGAATAAATTTGAATAGACCTACTCTGAGACACATATCAATCAGAATGTCAAATACCAAAAATAAGGAGAGATTCCTGAGAGCAACAAAAGAAAAGTGATTCATCACATACAACGGGTGCCCAATAAGATTAAGTGCTGATATCTCAGCAGAAACCATAGAGGCAAGAAGGCAGTGGTATGGTATATTTAAGATATATGAAAACTCTTATATTTAATATTCCCCTTTTTGACCAAGGTTTTTTCCAAAATGTATAACTGGCACTTGGTAATAATTCCATGCCAGGTGAGTTTATATGCTGAATTAGGCTTAGAGAGAGGCCACATTTGGTTATCAAAGAGGTTTTCATGAAATAATTCTTAGGCAATATATTTTATGTAGCTAAGTTTCAATTTTCCAAGAATAAGGGTCATAAATATAAGCATTAATATCAGGGCCTTGGCGTATTGGTCTGCCTTCTTTTATTAGGCACTGCCCATATATTCTAGAGATTCTTGCCACTTTATTAGAGAATGTAGCAATACTACCCAAGATGGGAATTTAATATTTTGTTGGTTATTGTATGGGTCTCAACCCACTGAGATAACACTCCATGACCACATTAACACTTTGATATTTATGGTAAAGTGATTTTGGACAAAACTGTCAAACCCACCTAGCTGTGTCAGAAGACTATTCAATAAATGGTGTTCAGAGAACTGGATATCCTGTTCAAAAGAAAGAAAGTGGACCCTAACCTCACACCTTATACAAAAAATAACTCAAAATGGATCAAAGACCTAATTATAAAGGTGGGAACCATAAAACTCCTAGAAGAAAATATAGGGGAGCATCTTTGAGACTTGGTGGTAGGTGGTGGTTTCTTAAACCTTACCTGAAAGAAGTAGCAATGAAAGAAAAACTTAAATACTTTTGTGCTTCAAAGGACTTTGTCAAGAAGATGAAAAGGCAACCTACTCAATGGGAAAAAATATTTGGAAACCACATATCTGATAAGGGTTTGATTTCCATTCTGTATAAAGATATCGGACAACTCAACAATAAAAGAGCAAGCAGCAAGCAATCCAATTTAAAAATGGGCAAAAGACTTTAAAATAGACATTTCTCCCAAGAGGAAATAAGCATGTCCAAAAAGCACATGAAAAATGTTCAATATCACTAGCTATTAGGGAAGTGCAAATCAAAGCGACAATGAGATATCATCTCACACTGCATAGAATGCCCATTACTAAATAAATAAATAAATAACTAAATAACTAAATAAATAAAAACAGGAAACAAGTGCTGGAAAGAATGAGGAGAAATAGGGACACTCCTTCACTGTTGGTGTGAATGTACAATGGAGCAGCCTGTGTGTAAGACAGTTTGGCTGTTCTTCAGGAAGCTAAATATAGAACTGCCATATGATCCGACAATCCCTCAACTAGGAATATATCCAAGAAAACTGAAAAAAGTGACACAAAAAGATATTTGCACATCGTTGTTCATAGCAGCATTATTCACAACTGCCAAAAGATGGAAACAACCTAAGTATCCTTCAGGCAATGAATGGATAAACAAAATGTGGTATATTCATACTATGGAATACTATGCTGCTGTAAGAAGAAATGAAATTGGGATGCATATGATAACATGGATGGACCTTGAAGACATTATGTTAAGTGAAATAAGCCAGTCACAAAAGAACAATATTGTATGGTTTCACTAATATGAAGTAAATATGAAGAATAAACACATGGAATTAAAACCTAGGCAAGGTTACTAGGCAATAAGATGAAGACCGAGAAGGGGTACTGATTGTTAACGTATGCAGAAATTTCAAATACCTTGACTATAAAAGTGTGGAAATGGATAGAGTTACTGGTAACACATTATAGTAAGTATAACTAACATGGCTGGTTCATAAATGGGATTGAGGCTGAAAGGGGCAGTCTACAATTGTAAATGTCAATGGAAAGAAAGCTAGAGAATAATCTAGGGACTGAATGGCATGGTAAACCCAGAGGTGGATGAACATTGTGGTTAATAGTACAAATAAAAGAATGTTCTCTTATGAACTAGAACCAGTGTACATCACTATTACAATGTTGTAAGTATTTAGTGATGCATGGGAAAAATACAATTAATGTAACTTATGGACTATAGTTTACAGCAATATTGTAGTATTCTTGCATCAGTGTAAAATTCTAAAGTTCAATAATTATTTCTGCCAGGGGTTCAGAAAGTAGGGAGGTTATTGGACTTTTTTCTTTAGGACTGAGGAAAACACTTAAAGGTTTACTGGGGTGATGACTGCACAACTCTGTGATGAAAGTGAAAGTAACCGAGTGTATAATTTGGATAGAATGTAAAAGGCATGGGACTGTGTAACACAGTGAACCATGTGGTGGAAGATGGACTTTGATTAACAGTACATTTATGAGCATGTTCTCTCATGAACCATAACAAATTTGTAATACTAATGCATAGTTTTAATAATAGGGTATGTATGGAAAAATATACCAAATGTACTCTATGGACCATAGTTAGTGGTAATAGTCTGATCATGTTCTTTCATAATCTGTTACAAATGTTCCACAACAATGTAGTGTTGTTGAGGGGGTGATGTATCGGAATTCTGCACATTATACAGGTTTGTTTTGTAAGCTGACAACTTCTCTAATTTAAAAAAAGTCAGCAAAAATAAATAAAATTGAGTAAGATTTGTCTGCTTCTCTGCTGGGATTCAAGGCTCAACTGGCATTTGAACATTCCAAAGATTTATGTCTCTTAAAAATATATTTAACAGGTACATTGAAAATTATAAGTTCATATAAAAGGAATAAAGGAAGCCCTGGACAACCAATAAAATGGTGATGATGGACCGGTCTCATCCTGAAAAATGTGGAGTGTTTACAACTGCAGATAGAATAATTCCTTCCATCTGCCCCGTTTTATCTGAGTCCCTTCTCAGATACAACAGGGCAGATGGATGTCTATTCTGTCAGCCAAGCTATCAGAATGGACATTGTTCCGGATCCCTTGGGATTGGGGAATGAACAATCATGGGGGTGTTTGTGGCCACAGACCAAAGTAGATTAATTGTTATCCTGTGTGTTATCCTGTGTTGATGGAAGAACTTGTAACATTGATGTAAACGTAGTGGTTGCCAGGGGTTCAGAAAGTAGGGAGGGAATGATGGGTGAAATGGGTCATATTTGCCAAGTGAGATTCTTATGTATAATACTGCAATGATGGACACATGACATTGTGCATTTGTCAAGACCTATGAAACTGTATAGTAAGAAGGGTAAACCATAATGTAAACCATAGTCTTTGGTAATTAGCAATGCTTCAGTATTGGTTTATCAACTATAACAAATGTACCACTCTAATCTAAGATATCAAGATGTCAATAATAGGGGTAACTATGTGTTTGGTTAGGAGGGTTATATGAGAATTCCCTATATTTTCTGTGTAAATCTAAAAAATCTCTAAAAGTAAAGTTTAAAAAAATAAATAAAAATTAGGGAGAATTTATTAGATGGGATACAAAAAGAGTTATGAACTTCCTTGTCAGTCTTGTGAGAAAATAACCTAATTTCACATGGAATAATTTTTATTTCTTTAAGTTTCTGCCTCACAGACATTTTCTCTATTCTAAAGAATTAACAGAGTAAGGAAACTCCTTTCAGGTTAAGAAAAAGTCCTATCTTTTTCAATTAATAGGAAAAGATGCCTGATATTTCCTAACATTTAACAATGCCCCCAAATAAGTACATATTTAGAAGCAAAACAACGAAAATTCAATATTTATGACTTTGGTTTACTCAAGGGTTCTTAAAAGGAAAAACACTTTCCTAATTTTAATATCATGTAAAATAATTCCGAAATTAATGGCATTCTACAATGATTTATACATGAAAAGAACATAATTGCATCAGGTAAAGTTTAAACTTTAAAAATTAACTTACAAAGATATCTAATGCCATTATGCTAACCATTTCTGATTTTCCCTGTAAATTGTGGATGTTTGTCTATAATTTGCTATTGTCAAGTCTGAATGTTTTGTTCACATTAATTTTGATAATATTCAGATACTTTTAGGAATTTTGCATTTCTTCAAGAATACATGATATTATATGCAACTGTGAAATTTTTATTTATTTTTTATAAAATTCTTATTTTTATTAGAAACTGCATACTTCATGAAACAAGGACAATACAAGTGATCTGAGTATATACATGATCAGTGCTGTTTTAGAAAGGAAAATAATATCCATCTTGGCAATGGATGATGCTTTTTTTCATAATAGAACTGATTGCTCTGGTATTGTGTTTCCAAAAAAGCAAAACATTTGAAAATGTATATTTTCTCAGAGAAAAAGACATTTCTCTATATTACAGGTGAATAAATATTTGGAAATAAAACTAAGATATCTGAGAATATTTTTGTTGCATTAAAAGATGATACTCTGCCTAGATTGTGTGTGTGTATGTGTGCATGTGTGTGTGTGAGAAATCAAATGGAGGATCAGTATAATAATTGGGATGATAATCATAATCTTTATGAAGAGAACCTGTGTCGTCTATCCTTTGTAATTAGAAAGGAATAATAGAGCTGAGAATATATATACCATAATTTAAAGATGATATATGAGAAAAATGTCATTAGTACTAAAAAATATTTGGTATGTTTGAGTACAGGTGATAGGCTGCTTACTTGTAATTATTTAGTAAATAATTCATTTTCATTTACAAATTACAAGCACATGGCAAAGAAGTCTTGTTATATGTTCAAATTAAGACACTGGAATGCTAATTAGTCTCACATTAGCTGTTAAGCAGTATTCATTAGCAAAGCAAAGAAATAAAAGTCAAACCTCTTGTGGATATTGTAGGTTACATCTGAGCAAAGATTTTGAAAGACATAAGGGAGTAAGTCATGTGGCTATTCAAGGGAAACCTATTCCAGCAGAAATTACAAAAACACAAAGGCACTAAATGCCTGATGTAGTCAGCAAGAAGACCAGTATCTATGGAGTCAAATGAGCAAGGAGAAAAGGAGTAGAAGATAAAATCAGAGACAACAGTGGTCCAGATCTTGCAGAGCAGGGCTGAGCAAACTATGCCTGTTTTTGAACAGCCCCAAAACTAAGGAAGTTTTTTACATTTTTAAATGATCTAAAAAGTCCCAAGTAAAACATTATTATTTCACATGTGGAAACCTTATAAAATTCAAATTTCAGTTCCATAAATAAAGTTTTATTCAAACACAGTTATGCCCATTCTTTTATTTAATGTCTATGGATGTTTTCATCCTATAATGGCAGAATCGAGCAGTTGCAACAGACACAGTAGAGCCCTTCAAATCCTGAAGTATTTGCCATTTCACCATTTATAGAAAAAAGTTTATCCACCCCTGCCACAGAGTTTGCAGGCCATTTTAAAGACTTTAATGTTTAATCAAAGAGAAAAAATGTAAAAAAATGGGATGGGAAGCCCTTGGATGGTTTTTGAATAGAACGACAATAGTTTATGCTTACCTTGTTTTTGAACAGAATCATTTTGACCATTACTTTCTTTTTTGATAAATTGTGGGGGAGGGAAAGGCTTTTAAGATTTTTTTCCCTAAAAAATTTCATCTTCAAAACAAGGAAACAAAACTTCAAATAGGTCTTCCGTCTTCCTTCACTGGCCTATTTTCTTATACTATAAACAAACAAATATATGTATGTATGCATGCATGTATGTATGTATGTATACACACACATACAGATAGGTGTACATATATGAAGTATGGTTATAAAATAACGAATTGATTTTGTTAAACTATAGAATGATAGAAACATATTTTTCCTTATAAAAGTCACCTCAGGGAGCTAGCTATTTAAGTTAAAGAACATCCGTAGTAGCAGATATCAAATTTAGGCTATTTTAATGCTTGAAAAGTACAATGTTGCCCTCAGTTCCAGTTGGAAATAAAGCATACAGGCTTCTCATATGATGCCATTTAAATAAAATTATTCTTTATATGTTTTGGTATATGAATTCCTTTTTCTGGTAACAGCTTTACTAAGATCTAAATAACACAACATGTAATTAATCTATTTATTTATATTGTACATCCAATGTTTATAAATATATTCACAAAGCTGTGCAACCATCACCACAATTAATTTTAGAATATTTCATTACCCCAGAAAGAAACATCACACATATTAGCAGTTTTCCCCCAACTCACAGTCTACCCAGTTACTGACAACCACTAATTGAAATTCTGTCTATATAGATTTATCTATTCTGGACATTTCATATAAATAGAATAATAAAATATGTTGTCTTTTGTGACTGGATACTTTCACTCAGCATAAAGTATTATGAAGACTTTATTCAATTAAAATTTTTATTGAAATATATCATTCATACATGAACATACATAAACCATAAATGTATAGTGAAAGTTGTAAACTTATAAAACAAATATGCATATATATCATCATGCATGGCTCCCATACATCACCCCACCAACAACAACTTGCATTGTTGTGAAACATTTGTTACAAACTATGAAAGAGCATCATCAAAATATTACTACTAACTATTGCCCATATCTTACATCTGGTGTATTTTCCCCCAACCTATCCAATGATTATCACCTTGTATTATCATTATATATTTGTTATAGTTCATTAGAGAACATTCTCCTATTTGTTCTGTTAACCACAGTCCATATTCCACCACAAGATTCCCTTTTTTATACAAGCTCATGCTTGGTACAATCCATTCAAAGTTTACACTCAGTGGCTCTCGTTTTCATTAGAGTTGTACTGTCATCACCTCAGTCAATTTTAGAATGTTTCATTACTCTAAAAGGAAATATGTCATACCCCCTTATACTCCCCTATTGTTGTCCCTTAAAATTGATATAATATCTACTTTGCCAATAATGCAAAATATTATTGTAAAAGCGTGAAAATGAATAGATTTGATGGTAACACATTATAGTGAGTAAAACTAACACTGCTGATTTATAAATATTTATAAATAAATGCGACTGAATGGGGTAGTCTGTGGAAATAAATGTCAATTGATAGTAAACTAGAGAATAATCTAAGAACTGTATAACATAGTGATTTCATTGGTGGATGAAGATTGTGGTTAATAGTTATAAGAATGTTCTTTTACAAAAGGTTCAGAATTTGGTGATACATGGGAAAATTACAGCTAATATAACTTTATGGATGATAGTTAACAATAATATGAAGCATTTATAAATGGTATGATAAAAACCTTGTCGTGCTCTCAGTTTTTCTCTAACATCATAATCTGTTTTCATTTTCATAAATTGTTGCAGCATAGACATTTGGGGGGAGATATTTCTTGTATCCCAACCCTAAATTTAAATGAACATTCAATATAATTATAATATATAGTGGACAGTAACCTGTAGCATTATATACAGACCCAAATATTTAGTTTAATATTTATCTACCTAATTTGTTTCTTTATTTAATCATATGCATAATGCATTGATCAACATTTATATACAAATAATTATTTCAATATATCTCAGTATTCCAATTTCCTATTATTTTTTGGACAGTGTGCAAAAAGATATCTCAGTGTGAAGCCTATGGTCATTATTTCCTTTATAAACAATATTCCTAGGTTTCTTACACATGCAGGACACATTTAAATTTTATTGAACAGAAGATACTGTTCCATCTGGATGTAAATATTTTGGCTAATTGTTAATGGCAGTAGCATTGAAAATACATTTACAGAGATATTATTTTTACGTCTCCTCTTTGATTGTTAATGTATATATAGGAAAGGCACATTTTGATTTTTCTTGAAATTTTAGTTCTTTTTTTTTTTTTTTTTTTTTTTTTTGCATTTGCATTTGCAGATACCTGGTATTAGATTGATCTGCTGACAATATTTGGTACTTTTTGAAAAGAAAGTAGACTTTACTTTAAAAAAAAACAACAACATTTAAATCAGAATAAATGACTGACTGCAGGCAGATGTACCTTACTCAAGTAAAACCTGTAGATTGTCTCTGTGAACTGTTTATCCATGAGAAAACATTAAGAAAGCTTTTACCCAAAAGATAAACTGTGCATTGTAGCTGTGAGAGCCATTTCAGAACCTTATTCATAATTTATTAGTAGTTAGTATTTTAAACATATTAAATGAGCAATATTTTATGAAATGTTTAGCTCTCAAATATCTCTTTATTTTAAATGGACCCGTTGTATGGAGCTTTTAAATAAGAAAGAATTTTGGTCAATTACATAAAATAGCAAATATTTATCCTGCTATCATGCTTGAGACTTTGCAAACTCTTACTCTTACCTTCATCTGCAAAAAAAAAAAAAAAAAAAAAAAACAGATATCTTGATTTACGGATGAAAAAATTAGCAACAAGCAGCTGCAATCAGCAGCATGTAAGTGTGCACACATACTCAACACATAGACAATAATAAAACAAAAAGGCTTAAAAGGGGAACATATTATTAACCTTCATTACAGAGAGTTGGTCATTTGCTTAAAACAGATATGAAAGAAAGCCATAACTCCTTTCTCCATTGTTTATAAGAAAGAAAATATGTAGTAATTTGCAGGGCTACAAAATTATTTTTTCTATTTGTAAAATTTCTTCGTAAAAGTAGGATTTTTCTTTGTGTGTATGTGTGTGGGTTTTTATACAATTTATTTTTATTTTTTATTTTTACACATGCATTTAGAGACTCCAAAGGTAGGTAAATAAGAACTATGAGACCAGATGAGTTACTTTTGGCTATGTCTGCTATGCACATCAGTTGAGCAAAATCTGGGATTCATATTAAAAGCCTTTCTGAATGATTTATTTCCTTAACAGCTACTATTAGCTGTCAACTTCACCTTGGATATTGTCCATGTGCACTTTGAGGTAGTTGTTCCTTATAAACATCGTATGGCAAAACTGACATTCTGCCAATGGATGACTGGGCTTATGAGTCATCTTGTGTTAAATCAGCATTTTCTTTAGGATAAAGGCCACATCACAAACATCACAAAGAAAAGGTTTTACTCCAGTGTGCATCCTCTTGTGCTCATCCAGCCCTCGCTTCTGGCTGATGGTTTTGCTGCACTCTGAACATTTGTATGGCTTCTTTGCAAAGAAAATGGAATCCAGAACAAAGCTTTACATTCCTCACATTGGAATAGCCTCTCTTCCCAGTGGGTCTTCTTGTGGTTCTTGTAAACGTTTCTGTGGGCAAATTCCTTTCCACAAAGCTTGCATTTGTAAGGTCTATCTTCAATGTGTATTTCTTTGTGGGCTCCAACTTGATCAAGCCTCTTGAAAGACTTATTATAACACTCTCAATTATGGGTTTGCTTTTCTGAGTGGGTGAACATATGATATTTTAGCTGATTAGCTGAAATAAATTTCTTCCTACAGTCTTGATAATAAAATATTTCGTGAATCTTTCTATGTACCTGCAAGCTTGATGCTGAAGAACACTTTTCAATGCACACTGAACATATAAGCTTTTTCTTCGGCTCTCCAGTGTGGATGTTCTCCTGGTATCTTTTCAGGGCATCCTTGCTCTTAAGCCTCTTTCCACAGCTGTTAGCCTTGCATACAAACCTGGCATCCCCCCAGCAACTCTCTCTTTTGCTCAAATCTAGAGGCTGAACTGAAGGAGGAATTGCAAGCAGAGCACTTGAAAACTTTGTCAAGAATCTTTGAGAATGCATTTTGCTGTGCACTGAAGAACATGTCTTTGCAAAGTCTGCTTAACAGGGAATTTCTTCCCACAGTTCTTGCACTTAAATTATTTCTCCTCTGTGGGCTTCTGGTGCAATATCTGAAGATGCTCGGCAAGAATTTCCTCACTGGTAAAACTCAATTAATACTGGGGACACGCATAGTCCTCTTTACAGCCAAAGTGATCTTTCTGGTAGCTTTTGATTTTCCTCTAGAATTTTTTACTTCCCCTTCTTTGATCACTGTCATAATTTGACGTTCTTCCTCATGGGCCTACATGTCACTGTCCAGGTAGCAGATCAGAAGCTCTGTATCCGTTCCTATGTCTTCAGTTGCCAAATAAAAAATGTTTTCTCCTTCTTGAATGGCAGCCAGGTTCTTCTGCTCCTGAGATGGTGCCTCATGAACAAAGCAAACTCAGTTGGAGTGTTGTGGGTTGGTGACACCCAAAATGTATAGAACTTCTCCCTTACTTCCATAAACCTCCCACATCAACCTATAATTCATATTTTCATCCAAGTCTTCAGGCATTCTCTCTCCAGAATATGGTCCAAACTTTTCAACTTTTCTCATTCTGCAGGCCATGTAGAGCCCATCCTGTCCTGAAAAGGGGAGGACTTCAGGGAGAACCTGTCCGGCACTTACATGCCCAGCATATTCCCGGCCATGTTGGTGGCCTCCTCACTCAAGCCGCTGCTCTACACCTGGGAGGCGATACATTGAAATTTGGGGTACCAGGGTGGAGGGAGTCCTGCAGGAAAGGAGGAAATGGGGTTTTCCTCCCAGAATCACCACCTCCTCACTGATTCCAGGATCCCATGCAACTCAGCCCTTCCTAGTCCCGGTTCTGGCTCAGCCTGGAAATTCAGAGGCTGCTGCTGCCATTACTGCCATGGGAGCTGGGGGGATGCTGCCCCTAAATGAGCTTTTGAGTTAGGTGTTGATTATGATCAAGAAAGCAAAAAGTGAATAACTGAGCCTATCAACAATTATTCATTTTTAAATGTAAATATCATTTTAACAGGAATAAACATTGCCACAGACCACTTGATTTTTAAATTTTTTTTC
>JAKSZT010053807.1:913353-928204 GCA_026826555.1 Tolypeutes matacus | reverse complement strand
GAAGGCATTTCCTTTGCTTTTTTGCCAAATTTTTGAATGTCCCAATCAACTAATTATATTTTATTTTGTTTTGTTCTTTGTTTGATTATTTGTTTCTTTTTCCTTCTCTTTTTTTTCCCCCTGAGTTTCCTTATGTTTGTCTCTTGCATGTAAGCTTATCACACTTGTTTCTTTTTCTAGTAAGTGTATTTGATTATTTTATGGACTAAATGTTCATGGAGGATTTGGATCACAGAAGGGTTACAATGGGTATTGCGGGGGATTATTGGAGGGGGTCTGGGGGGGGTTCGTGGGGGTTGATTCATCCGAATATACATGAAAGATATACAAAATCGTTAAAAGGATCGGGGGATGGGGCATGGTCATGATGGGTGGATAATCATACAATAAATGAGGGAATCTGAATTCCTAGCCTGGAGAGCTCTGCCACAGTCTCCAAGGGAGCAGCAATAGTCCTCTGAGTGTAGGGACATTGCCTGTCAAAATAGGATGACCCACTGATGTGTTTTTTTTTTTTTTATTGATGACTACCCTTGTGAGTCTTTGCTCTTGTAAATGAGACTTAGCCTGCAGTTGTGGGGTGCCTAAGGGTTGCCACCTGAGAGCCTCCTTGTTGCTCAAATGTGGCCTCTCTCTAAGCCAAATTCAGCATATGATTGCATTACCTTCTCTCCAATGTGGGACATGACTCCTGGGGATGAGCCTCCCTGGCAATGAGGGATTAATACCAAGTGCCAACAGTCAACACAACTGGAAAAAGACCTTGAATAAAAGGGGGAAATGGTAAAGACAAATGAGTTCAAGTGGCTAAGAGACTTCAAAGAGAGTCCGGAGGTCATCTCCGAGGTAATGCTTATGCACCCCTCAGTAGGAGCTCATAGAACATCTAAATGCCTATCACCCCACACAGAGGGGTTCCTGAGAGCTCTGGAGACACCCAGGTCCTATATAAGGGGAGATAGCCCCAGAGACTGATGCCTTATCATTGGGCTCTATTTTGGAATCTGTGCTCCTGAGAGTGACAGAATTGTACTCAAATAAGTCCTCCCTGCATATGGTTCACCAGTCCCTTCTATTCAATCCTATATGTGATGCTGGAGTTTTTAGGTATGCTTCCAGAGACTGGAGCCTCCCGCCTACCTATGTGCCAGGTGTGCATGAAATCTAGGTGGAGCTGCAACTCCTACCCTACAGCTCAATGGACTCATCCAAGTCACCTGGTGAGGAGACAACAATGGGCAGTGGCCATCCCAGGGAATGGAGTGGGCCTGCATCTGCAGGCAGGATCATCCCACCCACCATATCCATGGTATATAAGCCCTCTCTCACTTGTAGTTGGAGTGGACATCACCATCTCAGTCCCCTCAGGATTGGGGGAAGGACTATGGACTACAGTGGACTTGATGGTATTCTCTTCTTCACATATGGTGATTCTAGCAATGGAAGAAATCATAACAATGAGGTGGAGCCAGTGGCCACTTGACATTTTTGGGGTAGGGAGAGGATGAGCAGTTGAAATACAGGGGCTTCTTTGGGAGTTGGAGGTTGTCCTGAGTACTGTTGTGGCAACGGATGTAGGCCATATTAAATCAGCACACACAACACAGAACTGAGTGGGAGAGAGTGTGGTCTACAGTGTGAACTGTGGTCTATGGTTGGTGTCAAGGCTCCAGGATGTGTAAATTCATTGAGGGTGGTGGGGCACACTTGTGTGAGATGTTTGTGAGGGATGTGGTGGGCGGTGTGGTAGGTGGGCAACATGGGAATTCCAGTGGGTTCCGTGTAATATTTTGGGTAATCTAAGCACCTCTTAAAATATATGTATATATATATATATATAAATAACATTTTTGTAAGCAAATACACATATATGCATATATATTTATATATCATTTTGCAAATGTTTGTATTTATTGTGAGAATTTTGATTTTTACCCGCAATAAAAATAAATAAAAAATTAAAAAAAAAATAAATCATGAACTCCTTTTCTAGAATTATGTACATATATGCAATGTTTTGCTTACAATTTCATGAATTCTGTGTACATTTTGGAGTTTTGGTTGTCTGTGATCTGAACAAAGAAGACTATTGGTGTTAGTCTACTCAGTTAAAAGAAACTTCATTTGTCTTCCCAGACAAGTCAACTCCAATAAATAGGTGGTCTTTTTGATTCATTTTTAGAAGGGAACTGTTGATTGACTATAGTTAATGAATTAATTATTTTCATATAACAGAGCTGTAGCTGTAATTTTGTTCTTCTTTGTAGTGGCTATACTGTATGTTACAAAGAACATTATTTTGAGGTTTGGAATAAAAATAAAACAAAATGGTCCATGATCTAGAGTACAGATATAATAGCTTTTACATTAAAATAAAAGTAATTCATATACATGGTAAAATTTGAACAGAACAGTAATTATGAAGTGAAAAGTTAATGTCTCCTTCAGCAATCCTTTCCCCTGCTTACAATTGCCACTTACTACAGATAACGTCTGTTTAAAAGCTTTTGGTCTTTTCTTTTTCAGGAAAAAAATCCATATACCAACATTTATGCATCTGTGTATAAATTATTTTAAAATATTACACAGATGGGAAATTCTGTACACAGGAGCATCCACCTTGTTTTTTTATCCCACTTAAAATGTGTCTTGCATGATGACTGCCCATTAAAAAGAACAGTTCTATCTTATAATTTTTAATGGGTGCATAGTATTCTAATGGATTGATATCCATAAATGATTTAATCTGTTGAAACCCATTTAGGTAGTATCTATGTTTTTGCTAAAGTAGACAATGATGCAATGCCTATACTTTAGCATGCAGAGTAAAGTTATATCACTAGCAAATCTGTCCTGGAAGCAAAGGAATTGTTGGGTGAGAGGGTATGTGCATCTGTCCTTATTTATTATTTTAATTATTAAGAAAAAAAGAGGGAATAATAAAACACAATTGCGTCTACCTTTTAATATTTTCTAAGCTTGCCCTTTTGTCATGATTTTGGCAGATCACTCTTTTTAATATTTTCAATGTTTTTATGAGAAAAGTTGTAGATTGACAGATAAAAATCATGCATAAAATAGAGTTCCCATTTACCACACTATTATTAACACCTTGTATTAGCATAGGATATTTGTTGCAATTCATGAAAAAATGTTTTATACATGTACTATTACTTATAGTCTATCATTTACAACAGGTGTACCAGTTTGATATTATTTATGAATTCCAAAAAGAGAAGTGGATTATGTTTGTAAACTGGTCCTGTCCTCTAAGGCATGATACACATTGATTGTATTAAATTCAAATATTTTAAATTTACTTGATTAAATCAAGATTAAGGCTTTGATTTGACCATGTCAGTAGGGCATCACTCAGGGTTGGGTCCCTTCCCCTTTGGTGGGCTGATAGAGTCACTCACTCAAGAAGACACACAAAAGAAGATACACAAGAAGGTTGAAAGAGTTCCATAGATTCCAGAGGAGAGAACTTTGTCATGACACAGAAGAGGAGAGAACTTGGTAATTTCGGTCCTACCATGTGACAGAAAGGGGAATATTCACACACCTAAAACCCCGGGGAGTGCTGAGTCATTCACCTGATAGTTTGCAGCTGAAGAGACCAGAACCCTGAGCAGCTGAGTAGGCCCAGAAAGAAACGAGCCCTTTAGCCTACAGCTGAGATCAGAAGAAGCTGGGCCCATGGAGCCTTAAGAGGAAGAGGAAAGCTGAACCCTCACAGAGCTTGGCAACTATCCTGCTTCAACATGTGGAAACAGAATTTGGTGAGAAAATATCTCTTATGGTACCTTGAGTTGGACTTTTTAGGGTCTTGTAATGGTATGCTTTTACCTGTTTATAAAAGTGAGTAGAGTTCTGGTAATGTGCATAAGCACCTCTTTGGCTGATGAATACAGAATTTGATACCAGGAGACTGGGGTTGTGCTTTTGCAATTGCCAAAATGCTAGAACAATTTTATAAATGGGTAAGGGCTATTTTTTGGAGGTATTGTGAGATGCTTGGTAGAAAAGGCCTGGATTGCTTTGAAGAGACTGTTGGTAGGAATATGGAACCTAAAGTTATTTCTGATAAGACCTTGGAAGGAAATGAAACTATTATGGAAACTGGAAGAAAGCCAATCCATGTTTTAAACTTGCAGAGAACTTAGTGTGATTGAGTCCTGATGTTATATGGAAGGCAGAATTTGAAAACTATGAGCTTGGACATTTAGGCAAGGAAATTCCCCCCCCCAAAAGGTGGAAAATACAGCTTGGCTTCTCCTTGCAGCTAATAGCAAAATGTTAGAGGAAAGAGATAAGATGATAACAGAATTGTTGGGCACAAAGCAAACAGAAACTGATTCCAGAAATGCCATGCTTCTGGAAATCAAGCCCCCAGATGATAGTGTGCCTTTTGAGGCATTAACTAAACTTAGAACTTTTAAGCTAAGATTGAAAATGCAGTTATACAGGAAAGACTTGTGGAAAGTCTGACTGGTGGCTTGAGCCCCTGCTTCATGCATGCTAAACTAACAAGCTTTTTGAGAAAGCTGTATGAACAAAACCACTGTCATCCTGGACTGAAAGCAACATGGGCATCGGGGGAGAGATGGAAGGGAAAACAGCTTTAAGAGGAAAACCATAGAAGGTGAGGTCTGGAGTTAAGATATCTCCTTGGCCCAAGAGAGGGAGCCCACCCATGTGTATGGAGAGGGTGAGTTTGCCCTGGCATTTGAAGAGGATAAATTTTCCAGCCCACTGTTCAGGGAGAGTTCTGCTGTCCCAGGCTACAGAAAGGTTGGAACACATTCCCCATGGGTTGGGGATAGTGAGATCGACACCTCAGTCCTCTGAGAGGGGTGGACCTGTTCCCCACTAGGTCAGGGAGTATGAGGTCAACACCCCATTGCTTTGAGAGGGGTGGGCTTGACCCCCATAGATTAGGGAAGGGCAGGCCACAAATTCAGTCTTCTGAGATGGTTGGACCTGTATGCCAGAGATTAGGGACAATGTTTCTGCCACCTCACTGTACTAAGGGGGTTGGGACGGTACCCCAGAGATTAGGGGAAGAGTGGCCATCACCCCAGTGTTCTTTGATGATTAGGTCTGGAGCTCAGTCACCACCCGGATGCTTGATAAGGGTGGAAACCAAGGAAATGGCCGTTGGTCAAACTGTGGAAAAAAAGGGTGGGCCCCATAATGCCCCAAAGATGAGAAGAAAGTGTCATCTTAAGAATGACTCTCAAACTTTGAAATCTATTGGAGTATGCCCAGCAGGTTTTCAGAACTGTAGGGCACCAGTGACTCATGTTTCCCTCCCAAATTCTCCTTATGTTAACGCAAAGGTTTATCCTATGTCTGTCCATTTATATATTCAAAGCATATAAATAGTTTTGTAGTTTCACAGGTCTTCAGCCAGAGGGGACTTTGCCCCAAGACAAACTATGTTTCTTTAAACCAATTGTGATATGATTTTGTACTTAGCATTGTTACTGATTTAAGGATTTTTAAAAAATTTTGTAATGTATTTTTGTAATTCAGAGGGTGAATTTATGAATTCAAAAAGAGATAAGAATTATGTTCATAAATTAGTCTGTTCCTCTGACCATAATACACTTTAATTGTATTAAATTCAAATGTTTTATGTTTACTTGATTAATTCAAGATTAGTGCTTTGATTTGACTATGTCAGTAGTACATGACTCAGTGTTGAGTCCCTGCCCCTTTGATGGGCTTATAGAAAGAGACACTCTCTCAAGAAGCTACACAAGAAAAGAGAAAGAGCTCCATAGATGCCAGAGGAGAGAACTTTGTCATGACACAGAAGAGGAGAGAACTTGGTAATTTCAGTCCTACCATGTGACAGAAAGGGGAAGACTCAAACACCTAAAGCCTGGGGGAGAGCTGAGTTTGCCTAATAGTTTGCAGCTGAACAAACCAGCACCCTGAGCAGCTAAATAGGCCCAGAAAGAAACGAGTCCTTTAGCCTACTGCTGAGCTCAGCAGAAGCAGAGGTTATGGAGCCTTAAGAGGAAGAGGAAGGCTGAACCCTCGCAGAGATCTGCAACCATTTTGCTTCAGCATGTGGCAACAGAATTTGGTGAGAAAATACCTCTTATGGTACCTTGAGTTGGACTCTTTAATGCCTTGTAACTGTAAGCTTTTACCCTAAATATCTTTTGTAAAAGCCAACAGATTTCTGTTACTTTGCATCAGCACTCCTTTGGCAGACTAATACAACAGTGTTCACTGTTCACTGTGTTGTACAGACCTATGTTTTTTATTTTATTTTATTCTAGTAACATATCTACAACATAATTTTTCCCATTTTAGCTCCATTAAAACATGTAATTGAGTGCTGTTAATTGGATTCACAGTGTTTTGCTACCATCACCACCATCCATTTCCAAAATTTTACAATCAACCCAAATAGGAACTCTGTATAGTAAGCACTGACTACTCATTTCCTACCCTCATACTGTCCCCTGATAACCTATATTCTACATTCTGAGTCAGTGTATTTGCTTATTCTAATTATTTAATATCACTGAGATCATAAAATATTTGTCCCTTTGTGTCTGACCTATGTCATTTAACATGATGTCTTCATGGTCATCCATGTTGTTGCATTTATCAGAACTTCATTTCTTTCTACAGTTGAATAATAGTCCATTTTATGTATTTAACACATTTTATTTATCCATTCACTGATTGATGGACACTTCGGTTGCTTCCATCTTTTTTGGCAATGGCAGATAATGCTCCTGTGAACATTGGTGTGCACATATCTGGTTAAGTCCTTGCTTTGAAATCTTTTGGGTATATACCTAGAGTGGAATTAACAGGTCCAGTGCTAATTCTATACTTAGCTTTCTGAGGAACCACCAAACTGTCTTCAACAGTACCTACACCAGTTTACTTTCACACCAACAATGAATGAGGGTCCTTGTTTCTCTACATCTTCACCAAAACTTTTAATTTTGATTTTTAAAAAATATTAGGCATTATAGTTGGTGTAAAATGGTATTTCATTGTGGTTTTGATTTGCATTTCCCTAATACCTAGTGATGAGTCAGTGTAGGTAGTTTGTGTGTTTCTAGGAATTTGTCTATTTTATATGTTATCCATTTTTTGGCATACAGTTTTTCAGTGTCCTCTTATAGTCCTTTTTATTTCTGTCAGGTAGGTAGTAATGTCTCCCTTTTCATTTCTGATTTTAGTTATTTGTGTTCTCACTAGAGAAGAATGTATATTCTGCTGCTTGGGTAAAGTGTTCTCTATATGTCTGTTATGTCTAGCTGATTTAAAAAGTATTATTGAAGTCTTCTATTTCTTTATTCATCTTCCATCTAGATGTTTTTTTCCATTGTTGTTAGTGGTATATTGAAATCCCCTTCTATTAATATAGTACCATCTATTTCTCCTTTCAAATATGTCAATCTTTGCATCATATGATCTCAGATTCTGATGTTCAGTTCATAAATATTTATAATTGCTATGGCTTCTTGTTGAATTGACTCCTTATCACTATGTAGTGACCCACTTTGTCATTTGTAACATATTTTTGACTTAAAGTATGTTTTTATCTCATATCACTATAGCTACTCCAGTTCTCTTTCTTATTTAAAATTTTATTTTATATCAATGTTACAAGCTACTCAGTTAACACAATCTACTCAGATTGTTCATTAATATTGTATATAAACACTACTGATTTTTGTATGTTTATATTATATTCTGGTACTTCGCTGGACATTTTATTAACTCTAGTAACTTTGTTGTAGATTTTTCAGGACTTTCTATATATAGAATCATGCCATCTGCAAATAGTGAAAATTGTATTGATTCCTTTCCAATTTGGAATTGTTTTAGTTTGCCAAAGGGCTGGCAAAGCAAAGTATGAGAAATGAGTTCACTTTTATAATGGGAAATTTATTCTCTGTCTCCGCTGACCCTTTAATTTGTTCCTTTGACTAGGCCTTATCTTTCTGTGTCTTTATATGGCTTGTAATTTTTTGCGAATATCTAGGCATCTGTTTATCTTGATGAGTTTACTTTATTAGTCAGTTTCTCTCTCTTGCCTAGGGTTTGGCTGTGTATTAAGGCTCTTCTTTTACCCTTGGTTTAGCTTATTCCAAATCTTTAGAATTGCCTGTGTTTATCTGATCAAAACAGGCCATGAACCCATGAAGGGTGCACAGACCAGTCCCACAGAGCCGGTTCCTCTTCAGTGGCTTCTCTTAGTCTCCCACCTTACTCCTTCCTGAATATTGTACAATGGCCCCCTGGCCTCCAGATTCCAAGCACCACTGTCTTGCTTCCCCATTTACCGGCCTTCACCAGCCTACACCAGTGAGGTGTCCCTCACAGGACATCCACACCATTTCCCCATGTGTCTGGCAAAGTGTCGCTCATGGGCTACCCCTGCCACATCTCCTGTGCCTGGCAAAGCCTCCCTCTCCAGCTGCCCACACTGCTTCCCCTGTGTCCCCAACTGATTTCCCTGCAAGGCTTCCCTTGCTGAACACCTGCACCACTCCCCCTGAGCCCCTCTGCATTTCCTATGCCCAGTAAGTCTGCCTGTCCTCTTGCCACTTCTGGAGTATGAATGCACCCTGCTACTCCCTACTCAACCACCTTGGATCATTTCTTTTTATTATCACTTGTGTGGCTTATATAATTTTCCCGTCCTTTCATTTTAAAACTATTTATGTCTTCAAATTTAAGGTGATTCTCTTGTAAACAGCTTATAGTTGGGTCATGCTGTTTTATCCATAATGCCAATCTCAGCCTTTTGACTGGAAAGTTTAATCCATTTATATTTAAAGTAACTACGAGTAATACAGGAATTTATTTTATCATTTTGCTATTTTGTCTTTGTCATATGTTGTTACCTCTCAATTCTTCTGTTAATGACTACTTCCATATTTATTTGTTTTTTTTTTTTTTTGTATTATGCCATTTTGAGATTCTTCTCAATTCTTTCTTAATATATTTTTCATGTATTTTTTTGTGGTTACTATGGTGTTAAAATTTATCATCCCAGCCCTGTATGATGATATGCCTGTTTGTTTTGTAAGTTCACAACTTTTACTATATACATTGCTTATGTATGTTCATGTATGAATGTTAAACTTAAATAAAAAGTTTAAAAAATTTAACAACCTAAATTTAAAACAATCATACCTGATTTGATATGAACTTATCTTTAACAGTATACACATATACTTCCTATAAACTTCCATCACCCAACTTTTATTTTGTACTTGTTATAAATTATATCTTTGTACATTCCATGTTCCAAACCATCTAAATATAATTCTTTTTATACATTGGCATTTTAGTACCTATATGAAGCAAGATGTGGAGGTACATAACAAATAATCCTATACAGTAGTACTTGCATTTATAATTACACATATGGTTACCTTTACTAGAGGTCTTTATTTCTTTATGCTACTTTGATCCACTGTCTAGTGTCCTATCCTTTCATTCTGAAACACTTCCTTTAGTGTTGCTTGTCAGGCAGGTCTAGTGGTGACAAATTCCCTCAGCTTTTGTTTATCTTTGAATGTCTTAATGTCTTCCTCATTTTTTTAAAGTAAGCATTGCCAGGCATAAAGTTCTTGGTTGACAACTGTTTACTTTTGGCACATTGATATTCCATCCCATTGCCTTCCTGTCTCCATGTTTTCTGATGAGAAATCAGCCCTAAATATTTTTGGGATTCCCTTGTACTTTTTTTTTTTTTCTCTCTCTCTCTTGCAGAGTTCAGAACTCTCTCCATGTCTTTGGACAATTTGATTACTATGTTTCTGGGAATAGATCTCTTTTAATTTACCCTTTTTGATGTTCATTGGGCTTCTTGAATGTAAATATTCATGTTTTTCCTTTAATTTAGGAGTTTTTTTTGCCATTATTTCTTTGAATATTCCTTCTGCCCCTTTCTCTCTTTCTTCTCTTTCTTGGACTCTTTTAATTCATATTTTGGTTTACTTGTGGGTTCCCACAGGTCTCTTAGACTCTGTTCATTCTTTTTTATCTTTCTGCTCCTCAGCCTGAATGATTTCAGTTCTCCTGTCTTTGAATCCACTGATTCTTTCCTGTGACAGCTCCAATCTGGTGTTGAAACTGTCTAGGGAATTTTTCATTTCAATGATTGCATTCTTCAACTCCAGTCTTTCTTTGGAGAGATTCTCATATTTGCTCATTCTTTGTTTTCCTCATATCCCTTAGCCCTTTCTCCATGTTTTTCTTTATCTCCTTGAGCTTATTGTGGATAATTATTTTAAAGTCTCTTTCTGGTAAGTTCCAAGTCTGGTACTCTTCACTGTTGGTTTCTGGATTTTTATTTTGTTCCTTTGGATGGACCATCATTTCCTGTTGCTTTGTTTGTCTTATAATCTTTTGTTGCACACTGTAGATTTTAATATTTTAGAGTGGTAACTGTGATTTATTCACAGAGCTGTCTTTTAAGTTTGCATCCCATTGGTGATATGACAGAAATTTTCTTAAATGCCCAGAGCTAATCAAAACAAACAAATCAAGGCGAAAAAGCTCCGTTGACTCTCTTTGGCAATTGACTCTGCCATGGCTGGTATACTCCTTCAGAAATTAGCCCTCTTATCAAGCAGAATGATCTGAGGCAAATGGGAAGTGCAGGGTCCTCTCTGTCTTACCTGAAACTGCCTGGAGCCTGAACCCAGAAGCCTGCTTGCCCCAGGAATTCCCATTTACAGTTTACAGAAGTTTGAATGAATACTCCTCTGCTCCCTTTGGAAGAGTACTCCTCTGCTTCCTGGTTGCTCTTTTGAGAGACTTAATGTAGGAAGTATTTTGTCACAGGCTATTTCACCTTAATTGTTTCTCACCTTCTAGTAGCTGGCAGCAAGCTTCTCTGCCCTCCAGACAAACTTTGGGAGTGGGAGTCTGAGACAGGTTCCTAGGCTCAATTTCTTAGACTTCTACCTAATAGATTGCATTGGCATATATGTACCCCAGGATGCACACAAGGACCACTCTGCTCCCTCTAGAACAGGACCAGGGGCCCAGATTTGGAGTGCAAGCTGGCTCCCCAGTGCATTTTGGAAGGAGTGATGGAGGGACCAGCAAGTGTGACAAGAGCTTCTTCTATGAATTTTGAAGATGTGCTTTATTTGTTTATTTTTATTATTTTTTTAAAAAAAATTATCTGTTTTTCATATAATAACTTTTATTTTTAAAGAGGTTTTAGATTACAGAAAAGTTACATCAAAAGTATAAGGGATTCCCATATATCCCACAACTTCCCCTTCCCACATTATCACCTATTAATAACATCTGACAATAGTATGGTACATTTGTCACTATTGATGAATAAATACTGAAGTATTGTTATTAACCAAGGTCTATAGTTTACCTTATGGTTTACACTTTGTACAGTACAATTTTATAAGTTTTGACAAAATGTATAATGACCTCTATCTGTCATTGCAATATCATGCAGAACAATTCCAAAGTCCTAAAAATGCCCTATGTTCCACCTATTCTTTCCTCCCTCCACTCAGAACCTCTGGTAACCACTATCTTTATATCCATGTTACATGTTCTTCCATAATTACAATAATAAGTTTACTTTGTTCCATGGTGGCATTCCACCCTTATGCTTGTGCATTCCTCCACCTTGAGGACTTTGGGATGATGGTGACCACTCTAATTCAGATTGAGAGGAGCCTTAGATACCTTGGGGCAGATGGAAGGAAGTGTTTCGCTTGCAATTGTAGATAATTTCTGTTTTTTGGGATGGGGGATATCCATTATCATCATTTTGTTCATTGTCCTGAGCAAGTCTGATGGACTGGAGAATAAGTGTTGGCCACAGCTCTGCTGAGATTCAGGAATCAATGAGCCCATGAACAGACCAAAAATTTAAATCACAGGGACATGTATTTAATGGGTATTGTGCTAATTATAGGTTCAAATTAAAGCAGTAGAAGGACCATATGTAGGAAAATTATAAATGAGTCCAAATCTGTTATATTTGGGAAATAAATGATATATTCCAAGGTAAGGCCCACTGATGGGATGCTTATTTCAAGATATTGTTTGTTTTGCCTATAGTGTCTGGATGTCTCAAGCACCCCAATCTGAGACTTTGTTTATGATGGCAGTTGTAGAAATCTGCCTGGACATGGATAAGTGTAACCTCTGGAATGACCTCCTGAGTCACTTTGAAATCTCAGTGATAAAAACTTTTTTGTATTTAATTATTCCCCCTTTTGGTCAAGGTCTTTTTCCAAATGCATCATTGGTTGGTGCTTTGTAATATCCTTGGGTGCCAAGGAGGTTCATCTCCAGGAGTCATGTCCTATGCTGTGTGGGTAGTGAGTTTATATGCTGAGTTTGGCTTAGAGAGAGACCACATTAGAGTAACAAGGAGGTGTTCAGGAGGTATCTCATAGGCAATAGATATTAGGATGTTTCAATTTTATAAGAATAAGATTCATAATTACAAGCCTTAATATCAAGGGCCTGGTATATTGGTCAGCTTTCTTTTATTAGGCACTGCCTATGTACTTGAGAGATCCTTGCCCCTCTATTTGAGAACATAGCATGAGTCCCCAGGATAGGAGTTTAATATTTTGTTGTTTGTTGTGTGGGTCTCCACACAGTGAGATAATAACCTATGACAAGATGAACCCATTCATATTCCATAGAGGCATGCTCCAGCTGCACCCTTCCCCACACATCTCCCCACCAGTGACACACTTCACCATGACACTTCCCTGGCATAGTTGCTGTGATGTTTAGGCTAATGTGTCATCTTAACCAGATAATAGTGCTCAGTTGTTTGGTCAAGCAAGACCTAGGCTAATTGTAGTACAAGGGATTTCATGAACTTTAATCATTACTGAGTTGATTGCACAGATGGCTGGTTACACCTACAATCAACTAAGGAGATTGCAGTGAATAATGAGTGACATCTCACCCAATCAGTTGAAGGCCTTAAAATGGGAAGTGATTTCAGCATTCAGGGAGAGAATTCCGATTTCTACTTCAGACAGACAGCATCTCCTGGGAACTCATGAAGGACCTTCATCAGAGCCCTTGGTTTGTAGCCTACCTTGTAGAATTTGACCTTATGCATCCTCATGGTTACATGAGACAATTTTATAGAATCTTACTATTTACAGATAAATTTCCTGTCATTTCGGTTTCCCTAGAGAACCCTGACTAATACAATTGCCAAAAGTTCTTCCAATTGTATTTTCAACTTTATACCTCCAACTCTCCAGAGTTCACCTGTTCCTTCCTCCAGCTTTCCCCCCATTTCCATGGATAGCCCAAACAACCTGCTCAACCCACTCACCCTCACACTCCAGCACCAACGACCACACTTGCATCCCTTCACCACCATCACCCCATCCACTGACAAACCATCCCCATCCACATTATCATAGATTCTGCCCAGATTGAGCATTAACTAACCCCAATCTACACCCTTCCTATTTCCTGGTAACCTATCTTCCAGACTCTACCTCTGTTACTCTGCTCAAAATCCTTAGTTCATGTCAAAGAGTTCATACAATATTTCTCCTATAGTGACTGGTTTACTTCATTCAACATAAGGTCTTTGAGATTCATCCATGTTGTCACATGTATCAATACTTCATTCTTTCTTACAACTGAGTAATATTACATCATATGTATATACCACATTTTGTTCATCCTTTCATTCAAAATTGATGGACAATTGTGTCCCTCCCAACTTTTGGCAATAGTGAATAATGCCACAATGAACATTGGTATGCATATATCTATTCATATCCCTGCTATCAATACTTCTGGGTATTTTCCTAATAGTGCAATTGATGGAGCATATGTTAATTCTGTACTTATCTTCCCAAGGAACCACCAAACCATCCCCCACAGTGGCTGCACCATTCAGCATTCCTAACAGCAGTGGATGAGAGTTGACCACTCCTCCACATCCTTTCCAAAACTGGTAGTTTTCTGTTGTTTTTTAATAGCAGCAAGTCTAATAGGTATAAAATGATATCTCATTGTAGTTTTTTTTTTATTATGGGTAAAAATAAAAATTATCACAATACATACAAACATTTGCTAAATGATATATAAATATATATGCATATATGTGCATTTGCCTGCAAAAATGTTATTTATATATATATATACATATATTTTAAGAGGTGCTTAGATTACCCAAAACATTACATGGAACCCACTGGGATTCCCATGTTGCCCACCTCCCACACCTCCCACCACATCCCACACAAACATCTCCCACAGTGTGGCCCACCACCCTCAATGAACTTACACATCCTGAAGCCATGCCACCAACATAGACCACAGTTCACACGGTAGACCACACTCTCTCCCACTCAGTTCTGAGTGCTGTGTGCTGATTTAAAATGGCCTACATCCGTTGCCACAACAGTACTCAGGACAACCTCCAACTCCCAAAGAAGCCCCTGTATTTCAACTGCTCATCCCCTCCCTACCCCAAAAGTGTCAAGTGGGCACTGGCTCCACCTCATTGTTATAATTTCTTGCATTGCTAGAATCACCATATGTGAACAAGAGAATACCATCAAGTCCACTCTAGTCCATAGTTCTTCCCCCAATCCTGAGGGGACTGGAATGGTGATGTCCACTCCAACTCCAGGTGAGAGAGGGCTTATATCCCGTGGATATGGTGGGTGGGATGATCCTGCCTGCAGATGCAGGCCCTCTCCATTCCCTGGGATGGCCATTTCCCATTGTTGTCTCCTCACCAGGTGACTTGGATGAGTCCATTGAGCTGTAGGGTAGGAGTTGCAGCTCCACCTAGATTTCATGCACACCTGGCACATAG
>JAKSZT010053807.1:894969-913253 GCA_026826555.1 Tolypeutes matacus | reverse complement strand
AAAAAAACACATCAGTGGGTCATCCTATTTTGACAGGCACTGTCCCTACACTCAGAGGGCTATTGCTGCTCCCTTGGAGACTGTGGCAGAGCTCTCCAGGCTAGGAATTCAGATTCCCTCATTTATTGTGTGATTATCCACCCATCATGACCATGCCCCATCCCCCGATCCTTTGAATGATTTTGTATATCTTTCATGTATATTCGGATGAAACAATCCCCACGAAACCTCCCCCCAGACACCCCCCCCAATAATCTCCCGCAGTACCCATTTTAACCCTTCTGTGATCCAAATCCTCCATGAACATTTAGTCCATAAAATAATCAAATACACTTACTAGAAAAAAACACAAATGTGATAAGCTTACATGCAAGAGACAAACATAAGGAAACTCAGGGAAAAAAAAAAGAGAGAAGGAAAAAAAAACAAATAATCAAACAAAGAACAAAACAAAATAAAATATAATTATTGGATTGGGACATTCAAAAAATGGGCAGAAAAGCAAAGGAAATGCCTTTAAATATATATATATATATATTCATTTTTTTTCCCTTACTCTTTTCCCTTTTCCTTTTACCCTTCCCTTTATCACTGTGTTATCGGATGTCTGGTGTGCCATGACAACTTCCTCCTCTCAATCCCCATTGTCTCCCAATTTTTCATTTAATTTTCAAAGAAGTTTTAGGTCACAGCAAAGTCACACACAGAGTGCCAGAGACTCCCAGATACCAAACCACTCCCCCTTCCCCACCACATATTAACTCCCCCGCTTTTTTTTTTTTTTGGTGGTTAGCATTGTTATAACTGTTATGCAGATAGCAAAATATAGCAACTAAACATTGTCAGTGATTTACAGTATAGTTTACAATTTAGATGATACAGTTTAATAATTTTGATGATATTTACCATGTCCTGTGTCGATTACTGTAAGGTAATGAAAAACTTTCCCCATGAACACCAAACAACCCATTAGATCTTGACTGTTCCCTTCTCCCCAGCCCCCCAGGGCCCGTGATATCCCCCTCTCCCAACCCATGGAATGTCAAGATTCACAGTTACATGCCCTGGGGATTTGAAACAGCCCTTCCTCATATGCCCACCCCCCAGTGCTGCACCCCCAAACCCAGGAACACCACCACTCATCTGCCCCATCCCCCAACACGCAACCACACTCTATCCTTTTACCATAGATTATGTCCATATGGGTGATGGCTAAAAGCCTGCTCTTCTCTTATTCTCCTTTCTTAACCTATTTTTCAGACAATGGTTCACAGAGACTGCTCACATTCCTCAGTTCAGATCAGTGAGATCATATACTGTTCATCCTTCAGTACCTGGCTTGCTTCACTCAACATAAGGTCTTCAAGATTCATCCACGTTATTCCATGTGTTAGCACTTTCTTCCTTCTTATAGCTGAGTAATATTCCATTGTATGTATATACCACATTTTGCTTATATATTTGTCGTTGATGGGCACCGGGGCTGATTCCAACTTTTGGCAGTGGTGAACAGTGCCGCTATGAACATTGTTGTGCATATATCTGTTTGTATTTTTGTTTTCAGTTCTTCTGGGTATATACCCAGCAGTGGAATTGCTGGATCATACGGAGGATCTATCGCTAGTTTTCTGAGGAACCTCCAAACTGTCCTCCACAGTGCCTGGACCATACCGCAGTCCAACCAGCAGTGGATGAGGGTTCCTATTCCTCCACATCCTCTCCAACATTTTGTGTCTCCTGTTTTATTAATAGCTGCCATTCTGATGGGTGTAAGATGGTATCTCATTGTAGTTTTGATTTGCAGTTCCATGATAGCAAGTGATGTTGAGCATTTTTTCATGTGATTTTTAGCCATTTGTATTTCTTCCTTGGAGAAGTGTCTTTTTAGGTCACTTGCCCATTTTTTATATGGGTTGTTTGTCCTTTTATTTTCGAGGTGAAGGATTTCTTTATATATCCAGGATATTAGGCTCCTATCAGATATATGGTTGCCGAATATTTCTTCCCATTGGGTAGGTTGCCTTTTTATTTTCTTTATAACATCCTTAGAGGTGCAGAAGTTTTTAATTTTGAGGAGATACCTTTTATCAATTTTTTCTCTTGCTGCTCGTGATTTGGCTGTGAAGTTCATGAAACCATTTCCTATTACAAGGTCCTGTAGAAGCTTCCCTACATTATCTTCCAAGGTTTTTATGGTTTTGGCTCTTATATTTAGATCTTTGATCCATCTTGAGTTGATTTTTGTATAAGGTGTGAGATGGTATTCTTCTCTCATTCTTTTGTATATGGATATCCAGTTCTCCAAACACCACTTGTTAAAGAAGCCACTCTCTCCCAACTGAGTGTGTTTTGTGGCCTTGTCAAATATCAGATGACTGTATATGCGAGGATCTATATCAGAACTCTCAATCCGGTTCCATTGGTCAGTAGGTATATCCTTGTGCCAATACCACGCATTTTTGATCACTGTAGCTTTGTAGTATGTTTTAAAGTCAGGTAGTGTGATACCTCCAACTTCATTTTTCTTTTTCAATATATCTTTGGCAATTCGGGGCCTCTTGCCTCTCCGAATATATTTTCTGGTTAGTTTTTCCAGTTCCTTAAAAAATATAGTGTTAACTTTTATTGGGATTGCATTGAATCTGTGGATTAGTTTGGTTAGAATAGACATCTTGATGATGTTTAGTCTTCCCATCCATGAACAGGGAATATTTTTCCATTTACTTAAGTCTTCTTTGATTTCCTTTAACAGTGTTGTGTAGTTTTCTGTATATAAGTCCTTTACATCTTTAGTTAAATTTATTCCTAGGTATTTGATTCTTTTGTTTACTATTGTAAATGGTATTTGTTTCCTGATTTCCTCCTCAGTTTGCTGGTTATTGGTGTACAGAAATGCTACTGATTTGTGAGCATTGATCTTATAGCCTGCAACATTACTGAACTCCTTTATAAGTTCTAGAAGACTTGTTGTCGATTTCTCAGGGCTTTCTATGTATAGGATCATGTCATCTGCAAATAATGAAATTTTTACTTCTTCTTTTCCAATCTGGATGCCTTTTATGTCCTTTTCTTGTCTCAGTGCTCATGCAAGTACTTCTAAGACAATGTTAAATAGGAGTGGTGATAGTGGGCTTCCTTGTCTTGTTCCCGATCTCAGAGGGAAGGCTTTTAGTATTTCACCGTTGAAAATGATGTTAGCTTTGGGTTTTTCATATATACCCTTTATCATTTTCAGAAAGTTTCCATCTATTCCTATCTTTTGTAGTGTTTTTATGAGGAAAGAGTGCTGTATTTTGTCGAATGCTTTTTCTGCATCTATAGAGATAATCATGTGATTTTTTTCTTTCAGTTTGTTTATGTGGTGTATTACATTGATTGATTTTCTTATATTGGACCATCCTTGCATACCTTGGATGAAAACCACTTGGTCATGATGTATAATCCTTTTGATATGTTGTTGAATGTGATTAGCAAGTATTTTGTTAAGGATTTTAGCATTTAGGTTCATTAGAGAAATTGGTCTGTAATTTTCCTTTCTTGGGGTATCTTTATTTGGTTTTGGTATTAGGGTAATGTTGGCATCATAGAATGAGTTAGGTAATATTCCTTCTATTTCTATTTTTTGGAAGAGCTTAAGTAGAATTGGTGTTAGCTCTTTCCGGAATGTTTGGTAGAATTCAGCTGTGAAGTCATCTGGTCCTGGACTCTTCTTAGTTGGGAGGTTTTTAATGACTGAGTCTATCTCTTTACCTGTAATTGGGCTGTTGAGTTCATCCATTTCTCCTTTCATCAATGTTGGCTGTTTGTGGGATTCTAGAAACTTGTCCATTTCCTCTAAATTGTCATTCTTTTTGGCATATAATTTTTCAAAGTATCCTCTTATGATACTCTTTATTTCTGTGGGGTCAGTATTGATATCACCTTGCTCAATCTTTATTTTATGTATTTGCATCTTTTCTCTCTTTTTTCTTTGTTAGTCTGGCTAAGGGTTTGTCAATTTTGTTGATATTCTCGAAGAACCAGCTTTTGGTTTTATTTATTGTCTCCAGTGCTTTCTTATTCTCTATTTCATTTAGTTCTGCTCTAATCTTGGTTATTCCCTGTTTTCTACTACCTTTAGGTTTAATTTGTTGTTGTTTTTCCAATTCCTCCAAGTGTGCAGTTAGGTCTTCAATTTTAGCTCTTTCTTCTTTTTTAATATATGAATTTATGGCTATGAACTTCCCTCTCAGGACTGCTTTTGCTGCATCCCATAGGTTTTGATATGTTGTGTTGTTGTTTTCATTAGTTTCAAGGTAGTTACTGATTTCTTTTGAAATTTCCTCTTTGACCCACTGGTTGTCTAAGAGTGTGTTGTTTAACTTCCATAACCTTGTGCCTAACATGTTTCTCTGGCCCTTATTGATTTCCAACTTCATTCCTTTGTGGTCAGAGAAATTACTTTGTATAATCTCAGTCTTTCTGAATTCATTGAGTGTTGTTTTGTGGCCTAGCATGTGGTCTATTTTGGAGTATGTTCCATGTGCACTGGAGAAGAATGTAAATCCCGCTGTATTTGTGTGTAGTGGTCTGTATATGTCTATTAAGTCCAAATCTTCTAATGTATTGTTGAGTGCCTTAGTTTCTTTATTGATTCTCTGCCTAGATGTTCTGTCTAATGATGATAGTGGTGTGTTGAAATCCCCTGCTATAATTGTAGAGGAATTTATTTCTCCTCTTAGTTTTTCCAGAGTTTGCCACACGTATTTTGAGACACCTCGATTAGGTGCGTAAATGTTGATGATTGTTCTCTCTTCTTGAGAGATTACTCCTTTTACTAATATGTAGTGTCCATCTTTGTCTCTTACAATAGTTTTGCATTTAAAGTCTATTTTGTCTGATATTAGAATAGCTACTACTGCCCTTTTTTGGCTATTGTTAGCTTGTAAAATTGTTTTCCAGCCATTCACTTTCAGCCTCCTTGAATCCCTGGGCCGAAGGTGGGTTTCTTGTAGACAGCATATAGATGGATCATATTTTCTTATCCATTTTGCCAATCTGTGTCTCTTGATTGGTGAATTTAATCCATTAACATTCAGTGTTATTACTCATAATGAATTTCTTACTTCAGCCATTATTTCTTTGGGTTAATGAATGTCATATGTTGTTTTCTTTCTCTTTTTGAGTTTTCAGTTGATTTTAAACTCTCCTCCAACTCTCGTTCCTTCTTTTTTTCCTATCAAATTGTAGAGATTCCTTTAGTATTTCTTGAAGTGCTGGTTTCTTCTTGACATACTCTCTTAATTGCTGTTTATCTGTGAATATTTTGAACTCTCCATCATTTTTTAATGCCAGTTTTGCTGGATAGAGAATTCGTGGCTGGAAGTTTTTTTCTTTTAGTGTTTTGACTATGTCATACCACTGTCTTCTTGCCTCCATGGTTTCAGCAGAGAAATCAGCACTTAATCTTATTGTGCTTCCCTTGTATGTGATGGTTCTCTTTTCTCTTGCTGCCTTGAGTATTTTCTCTTTGTCTTGAGCATTGGACAATTTGACAAGTATATGTCTTGGAGTTGGCCTGTTGGGATTTATACTATTTGGGGTGCGCTGTGCTTCCTGGATCTGCACATCCATCTCTCTCAATAGAGTTGGGAAGTTTTCAGCCATAACTTCCTTCAACACTCCTTCTGTTCCCTTTCCCTTCTCTTCTCCTTCTGGGATGCCCATAATGCATATGTTTGTGCGTCTTGCTTTATCGGTTAATTCCCTGAGACCATACTGGATTTTTTCTATCTTTTTGTCTATCTTTTCTACAATCTCTTTGATTTCAACTGTATTGTCTTCCATATCACTAATTCTTTCCTTTGCCTGTTCAATTCTGCTGCCATGTGAGTCCAGCGTCTTTTTCATTTCTTGACTTGTGTCTTTGTTCGCCATCATATCCATTACCTTTTTAGGTGTGTTAGCTATTTCTTCAGTATGTTCTCCCAGTGTCTTCTTTATATCCTTAATCTCTTCCTTCTGTTCTTTAAGTTGGTCCATGAGATTTGTTTGGATAGCTTTGATTAGTTGTTCAATGTACTGCATTGCTTCCTGGTTTTTATTTTGTGCACTGGACTGGTCCAATGTTTCCAGTTTCTCAGAGTCATTTGTATTTTTCTGTTGCCCTCTGGTCATCATATTATCTTGATGGGTTTGTTCAGTAGATTAGCTTTTCTCTATTCTCTAGAATTTTATTTAGCTGTTGGTTCTGCGTGTGAGTTAAGTTTTCTCTTTGGCAGTTTTTCTTCTTATTTTATTTCCTTGCTTCTTTCTATGTTCCCTTGAAGGCAAAAGGTTAGGGCCAGAGGATCAAAAGATGTAAGGAAGGCAGAAGGATAATAGAAATATTGATAAAAGTTAGAAGAGGGGCATAATGAGACTTAATGAGATGAATATTTAACTTGTGTAGGCAGTATAGAGTACTAGGAAAATATATGGAGTTCCTACAATGGACTAGGAAAACAAATGGTGGAATATATATATATAGTGATTTAGAAGGCTAGAATATTGAGGAAGGAGAGAAATAGTAGAGAAAGTTCTGAAAGGAAAAAGTTAATACTAATAAAAAAAAAAGAAAAAAGAAGAAGAAGAAAACAAAATAGATGGGATAGAAATTGACACCCTTAAGTTGTGGGCCTATGAAAAAATGTTGTCTCTAAGAGCCACAACAGAAAACAGAAGGCAGAAAGATGCAGGAAGGATAAGCGATAGTTTGTAATACAGAATCAATATATACAGCGATTGGAAAATTACTGAATAAGAAGCCCAGCAAAGAAGTGACCAGCTGGCAGCACCTATTTAAAAAAAAAAAAAAATAGAAGGAAAAAGGAAGGGGGGAGGAAAACGGGAATAATAGCAATAGACCAGAAAGTAACACAGAGAAACCAAAGATCCACACAGGCAAGCAGTCAAACAGAGCTAAGGGGGGTCAATGATTCCCCTAGGGTCCACGTGGATCCTTCCTGCCTACTTGTGTTTATCAATGAATTTCCCCACAGGGTTCTATATGCAGGTCCTGAAGCAGCTTTTAGCTATTAAACTAAATTAAAAAGAATTTATTTTTCATTTGTTGAGGTGACCTCACTTTTTTTTTTTTTTTTTTTTAGCCAAATGCAGGACCCAAAATAATTCCTCCTCTACACCAACGCCCTTACAGAAGGGACCCTAGCTGGGCCCGTGTAAATTAATCAAGCATGTCCCACTTTCTGGACTCCCCAGGTTAGCTGAAGCTCTGATGTTAGTCAGTGAGGAGTGCTAAAGACGATGGATTCCGCTCCTTCTGGCGCCGAGCTCCAGCGTCACTGGGCTGCTCAGTAAATCAGTTTGAGTGCAGATTCGCGTCTGCTCTCAGCCTAATGCTGCTTCAGGTCGGCTTATCTGCTCCCCAAAGCTATGGGGCGGTGCAGGCAGCCAGATCGATGTCTAAAAATATAAAATACCCTTCCCTGTCTTCCAACCGAACCCTCCCTTTTTTGGGAAGTGTCCCTTCCTCCTGGCTCCGCAGCGGCCCGGGTCTTATCCCTGGGTGGCTAGGGAAATCAGTTGCATTTTCTGACCAAAATCCCCCCTCTGGTTCACTGGGTGCTGATTAGCTCGTTTGCTCTGTTCACACAAGTTCCAAGGGGCGCCATGCAGCCAGATCCCCAGAAAATAAAACTTTTTAGCCCCGCCCGCGGCTCCAAATGGCCGTTTTATTTTTTTTTCCCTAACCGCGGGGCTGAGCCCCCTGTGCCAACCTCCACTGGCAGCCTCAAAACTCACGAATCTCCACCGTTTGGTCCACGCTGCCGATCCGCGCAGATAGATGTCCCAAGCTTCTCATTCCACGCATGCACAGCACAGACTCCCGGGCAGGGCCCAGTCCACAATCCGCCTTGCTCTGGGAGTTTGCAGTGTGTGCCCTCCTACACTAACGCCATCTTGAAACTCTCCCTATTAATAACATCTTACATGAATATAGTACATTTGTTACAATTGATTGAACAAATGTTGAAGCACTGTTACTAACCATGGTCAATAGTTTACATTATGGTTTAAATTTTTTTACCATACATTTTTATAGGTTTGACAAAATTTATAATGGCCTGTATCCATCATTGCAAGATCATGCAGAACAATTCCAATGTCCTAAAAATGCCCTGTGTACCTACTATTCTATTCTTTCCTCCTAATCCTCTCAGAACTTATAAAAACCACTAAATTTCAATTACTGGAAAATAAGTTTCATCATTACATGCATTAATATTTAGGGCTTGACATATTGGTCAGTTTTATCAGGCACTGCCTATGTTCTCAAGAGATTTTTGCCCCTTTAATTGAGAACATAGCAGGACTCCTCAGGATAGGAGATGAATATTTTTCTGTTTATTGTGTGTGTCTCCAATTACTGAGGTAACACATTATGACGAGATGAACACTTTCATATTCCACAGAAGCATGCCCCAGGTTCACCCTATCCTACATATCCACATCCCCGACACCCTGCACCAGTAACACTTCCCTGCCATATATGCCAAAGAACATTCCTACTATTGTAGTATAAACCACAGACCTAAAAATCTCCAAAATTCATCTGTTCTTTCCTCCTCCATGTTTTATGTATAGTTCAACCCAATGTGTTTTCATTGATGTAATTTCACTTGCTCTACCTTTTTTATTTGAAAACTCTATACCCTTAGAAACAAGTCTAGACCTTCATATTCTTTTTTTCTGACCTTTCAGTTACAAGTTAAAGAAGATTTTGATTGCTAAGGGCTAGATCACACTGAAATTTCAATCTTAAAAGTGAAAAGCAAGTACTTTATTATTTCTCTGCCTAAAACAGTCTTTCTTTTTTCACTCCAGTATATTTGAAATCTCTACATTTAAATATTAAAAGAGTTGATAAATTTATTCTAATAATAAATTAGAATATTTGTGTGTGTGTGTGTTTGTGTGTGTGTGTGTGATTCTTATCACCAAATTAGAACCATATGTAAGGGAGGAGATGTGGAATTTTATTTGGAAGATCAGTCCTTCCTAAAGTTTCAAATGAAGGCAATGTTTTGTTTTCTTTTATAAAATTTCAGTTTGTATAACCATTAAATTACATTTCTTTTAAGTTAAACACCTTAAGATGAAAAATAAGTTTGTTGGGTAATATGTCAATGCTGCATTTACATGCTGTGCAGCACTCTCATTAATATTTATTATTGCATAGAAATATTGCTTTCACCTCCATTTTCTATTTCTAAGCCTATTCTTTCTCTTTTAGCATTGCATATTATTTTGGCTTCATTATATTATAATTTTTATTCAAAATACATTTGAAACACATTCAAAATGTTTATCTTTAAGCTTTTGCCCTCATAAACATATTATTAAATATATATTAAAATGCAAAGTGATCAGAAAATAGGTTTTGCTATTGGCCTCAAAAGTTTAACTAATAATAAATTTGAGTATTGCCCATCCAGATCCATACATATTCAAGATTTTATAAACATATAATCATTTATATATAAATAGACTCTTATACCTGTCCTAGATCAAGCGTTTACAGTGTTTAGAAGGGAGTCACTTAATAATGCAAACCTGAATTCATTTATTTTGAAAATTATGATCATCATCTGTAATCACCTTTATTCTCTTTGTGAATTATAAAATGAAATTCTGGGCATGAAATGGCTGTAACAAAGGGCAAGTGTTTTAAACCATGATAGGAAAAATACTATTGGACCATAAACATAGTAGTATCTAATAAATTTTTGTTTTTCCCATTACTATTTCCCAAGTCAGTATTGGAGAGCAGAACAGCTTGTTAAGTAAAAAAAAAAAACATTAACGTTTTTCCTTGTACTTCATTTTCAGTAGGAGATCCCATGAGAGAAACTGGCATTTCAATAGGCTACTACACTGTACTCTCATAGACAATGATGCTAGAAAGATCTACTGAGTTCTAGCAAAATGTTGAATTCAAAAACATATTGCCTGTTGGGAAAGGACTAATCATTACTTCCCAAGAGGTCATTAAATATCATCAAATTTCATACACATGTTCTGACTTTAGAAAAACATATTACAGAAGAAATTTCATGGTCTATCATTCCCCTACCTTATTGATCTCATAAATCATATTGCCTCTAGAATGTAGTTGAAAATATGTTTAAATATATTACAATTTGCATTTATTTAGTTATGTCAATAAAACAAGTTGAAAATAAAATAAATATTTATTGTGTTTAACTTTATTAAAATCTCTTTTTAGCTTTCATTCTTGGACTAAAGAAAGGTACAGTAGAAATCAACACAAACCATAAATATGGTACATTTTCATTTAAAAATGAATTGCTTATTTGCATTTGATTTAAGAACTTTTCATTTTTCACTTTCTCTTAAAACATCGCAATTTCAACTGTTTGCTTTAAACACATTTTAGCATGTTTCAAATGAGCTGATATCTAGGGAGTGTTCATTCAGCTGGATATCTAACATATCCAGATGCTTTTTTCAAATTATTGGTCAACAATCATTAAATACCAAAATTAACATGACCTTATAGTCATTTGACCTATAGTAACTGCTTTCAAATTTTCTAACTCAATTATTCATTATTTTCCTCTGACAGTATAAGCTTTTTCAGCATTTTATCTGAGCAGGCATTCAGGGTATAATTCTAGTTTTCTGAATTTTTATTCTAATTGTATCTATAGCATGTAAATGCCTAACAATTTAATTCAAGTTTACATACTTTATGAATTTTTAAAATAATAAGCAAGATGTTATTTTCTTTGGAAAATTATAGTGTATATACTACATATAACAGATGTGGAATCTTAACTAAATTAAGAAAAAACAGACAGTTTCTTTAAAACTAGAGTTTAAGCAATCAGTTAAAAATTATATAAATTAATTGTGCTGATAAAATTTTAAGATGAAATTTATTTTAAATGTTCCAAATATATTTCCACCCATTATATATATGCACACATTTTTTATTGCCCATTTCATATTTGGGAATGAATCTGCCATATTGTTGCTTTGCTATTTAAAACAATAACTTATTTCATCTTGATATAATTTTTTAAAATGGTAATTTATATATAATACATTGATTTTTGTGGCCAATTGGAATAGTACTCAAATAATAAATCTTACTGATATCAGTGTTAAATCTAAATTTTGCAAGCAGGAGCTCATCTTTAATCTTAATTTTGACATATCATCAATACTAAGGGAATAATTTATTATTTTTTAAATATTTTATATGATTTGAAATTTTGCTTGTTTTATTTTTAGGTTGCACTGGAATAGTCTTCTTGTGATTTTTTTTTTTTTTTTAGTTTCAGTAAAGAATGATTTATTATATTTGTCATTGTCTGTTTATTCTCTCTCTTTTTAAATTGTGAATACATATACATAACATAAAAATTCCCATCCCAGCCACTCTCAAGCATACAATTCAGTGGCATGAACAACATTCAAAAAATTGTTCTACAATCACCACAATCCATTCCAAAAAATTTCCAACACCCCAAGACCCTGTTCCTATTAGGCATTAGCTCCCCATTTCTCCTACCCTCATCCCTAGTAACCTATTCTATACTTTCTGTCTTCATGAGTTTGCATGTTATAATTATTTCTTATAAATGGAATCATACAATATTGTCTTTTTCTGATTGCCTTATTTCACTCAACATGATGACTTCAGGGTTTATCTTTGTTAGAGTATTTGTCAGAATTCCTTTTCTTTTAATAGGTAATAGTCCATTGTGTATATACTACATTTTGTTCATTCATTCATCTGTTGATGGATACTTGGTTTGCTTACATCTTTTGGGTTTTGTGAATAATGCTGCTATGAACATCACTGTGAAAATATCTGTTTGAGTCTCAGCTTTCAATACTTTTGGATATATAACTAGAAGTGAGATGTCACTAGAAGTGATTAGTTATGCATTACCTCTGGTAGCTTTCCTTTAGATACTTTAGGATTTTCTATATATAGGATCATGTTGCCTGTTAAAAAGGATAGGTTTAGAACTTCTTTTCCAATTTAAGTGCTTTTTATTTCTTTTTCTACCCTAATTGTTCTGGCTAGTGCTTCTAGTAGAAAATATAAATAACAATTGTAAAAGTGGGCATTCTTTTCTTGCTCATGGTCTTTGGGATAAAGCTTCCACTCTTTCATTGTCCAGTATGATGTTTGCTGTGGCTTTTTCATATGTACTCTTTATCATGATGCGGAAATTACCTACTGTGTCTAGTTTTCTCATTATTTTTATCAGGAAAGGATCTTAAAATTATGAAATGCCTTTCTTCATCAATTGAGATGATCATTTAGTTTTTTATTTTTTTAATCTTTTTTTCTATTGTGGGTAAAAATCAAATTTTTCACAATACATACCAATATTCGTAAAATGATATATAAATATATATACATATATGTGCATTTGCTTACAAAAATGCTATTTAAATATATATATATATTTTTTTTAAATGTGCTTAGATTACCTAAATATTACACGGAAACTACAGGGATTCCCATGTTCCCCACCTCCCACACCTCCCACAACATCCCACACAAACATCTCCCACAAGTGTGGCCCATCCCCCTCAATGGACC
The DNA here is from genome assembly GCA_026826555.1 of Tolypeutes matacus. NCBI lineage: Eukaryota > Metazoa > Chordata > Mammalia > Cingulata > Chlamyphoridae > Tolypeutes > Tolypeutes matacus. The sequence continues at coordinate 900,628 of JAKSZT010053807.1, read as the reverse complement.
TACACATCCTGGGGACTTGCCATCAACCATAGACCACAGTTCACATCGTAGACCACACTCTCTCCCACACAGTTCTGAATGGTGTGTGCTGATTTAAAATGGCCTACATCCGTCGCCACAATGGCACTCAGGACAAACCCCAAGTCCCGAAAAAGACCCTGTATTTCAACTGCACATCCCCTCCCTGCCCCGAAAGGGTCCAGTGGCCACCGGCTCCACCTCACTGTTATAATTTCTACCATTGCTAGAATCACCATATGTGTACAACAGAATACCATTAAGTCCACTCTAGTCCATAATTCTTCCCCCAATCTTGAGGGGCCTGGAATGGTGATGTCCACTCCACCTCCAAGTGAGAGAGGGCTTATATCCCATGGATATGGTGGGTAGGATTATCCTGCCTGCAGCTGCAGGTCGTCTCCATTCCCTGGGATGGCAGTTACCCATCGTTGTCTCCTCACCAGGTGACTTGGATGAGTCCATTGAGCTGTAGGGTAGGAGTTGCAGCTCCACCGAGATTCCATGCACACATGGCACATAGGTAGGCTAGAGGCTCCAGTCTCTGAAAGTACACCTAAAAACTCCAGCATCACATATAGGTTTGAATAGAAGGAACTGATGAACCATGTGCAGGGAGGACTTATTTGAGACCAATACTGTCACTCTCAGGGCCCACTAATTAGGCATCATTTTCTTGGGCTATCCCCCCTTATATAGGACCTGGGTGTCTCCAGAGCCCTGAGGAGCCCCTCTCTGGGGGGTGATATGCACTTTGATGTTCTATGAGATCCTACTGAGTTGTGCGTGAGCGATACCTATGGGATGACCTCCCGACTCTCTTTGAAGGCTCTTAGCCACTTGAACTCATTTGTCTTTACCTTTTCTCCCTTTTATTCAAGGTCTTTTTCCAGTGGTGTTGTTAGTTGGCACTTGGTATTAATCCCTCATTGCCAGGGAGGCTCATCCCCGGGAGTCATGTCCCACATTGGGGGGAAGGTACTGCATTCATATGCTGAGTTTGGCTTAGAGAGAGGCCACATTTGAGCAACAAGGAGGCTCTCAGGTGGCAACCCTTAGGCACCCCATAACAGTAGGCTAAGTTTAAGTTACAAGAGCAAAGACTCATAAGGCTAGTCATCAATAACAAGAACTCATCAGTGAGCCATCCTCTTTTGACAGACACTGTCCCTGCACTCAGAAGACTGTTGCTGCTCCCTTGGAGAATGTGGCAGAACTCTTCAGGCTAGGAATTCAGATTCCCTCATATATTGAGTGATTGTCCGCCCACCATGACCATGCCCCATCCTTTGATCATTTGAACAATTTTGTATATCTTTCATTTATATTGAGATGAACTTACTCCCATGAATCCCCCCTCCCACACAGCCCCCACAAATAATCCCCTGCAGCACCCATTGTAACTCTTCTGTGATCTAAATCTTCCATGAATATATTGCCCATATAATAATCAAATACACTTAATAGGAAAAAGAAACAACAATGATAAGCTTACATGCAAGAGACAAACACAAGAAAACTCAGGGAAAACAAACAAACAAATAAACAATCAAACAAAAAACAAAAAAATATATAATAAGCAGATTGGGACATTCAAAAAAGTGGAAAGAAACAAACAAAAGAAATGCCTTTTTAAAAAATTATTCTGTTTTTCCTTTTATCACTGTGTTATTGCATGTCTGGTGTGCCGTGACACCTTCCCCCTCTCAATCCCCAGTGTCTCCTAAATTTTCATTCAATTTTCAAAGAAGTTTTAGGTCACAGCAAAGTCACACAAGGAATACCAGAGACTCCCACATAGCAAAACACCGCCCCTCCCCACCCCATATTAAAACCCTGTTTTTTTGTGGGGGGGGATGTTAGCATTGTTATAACTGTTTTACAGATAGCAAAATATAGCAACTAAACATTGCCAATGGTTTACAATGTAGTTTAAAATTAACACGATAGAGTTTAATAAGTTTTTATGATATTTACCATGTCCTGTGTCCATTACTGTAAGGTAATGAAAAACCTTTCCCATGACCACTAAATACCCCCTGTTTGTTCTTTTCTGTTCCTACCTCCCCTTCCCCCTGGGGCATATGACACTCTCCTCTCTTGACTCATGGAATGACAAGATTCATAGTTACATAACGTGGGTATTCCAACCTGCACTTCCTAATCTACCCACCTGTAAACCCTGCACCACCAAATCCAGTAATAGCACTACCCATCTGTCCTGTCCTTCAATATGCAACAATACTCTATCCCTTTACCATAGATTATGTCCATATGGGTGATGGCTCACAGCCTAATCTTCTCTTTCTCTCCCATCTTAACCTATCTTTCAGACAATGGTTCTCAGAGACTGCTCACTTTCCTCAGTTCAAATCAGTGAGGTCATATACAGTTCATGCTTCAGTGCCTGGCTTGCTTCACTCAACATAAGGTCTTCAAGATTCATCAATGTTATTCCATGTGTTAGCACTTTATTCCTTCTTACAGCTGAGTAATATTCCATTGTATGTATGTACCACATTTTGTTTATCCATTCCTCCATTGATGGGCACCGAAGCTGATTCCAACTTTTGGCAATGGTGAAAAATGCCGCTATGAACATTGGTGTGCATATATCTGTTTGTGACTTTGCTTTCAGTTCTTCTGGGTATATACCGAGCAGTGGGATTGCTGGATCATACGGAAGATCTATTGTTAGTTTTCTGAGGAACCGCCAAACTGTCCTCCACAGTGGATGGACCACACCAAAGTCCCACCAAAAGTGGATGAGGGTTCCTATTCCTCCACATCCTCTCCAACATTTAGTGTCTCCTTTTTTTTTAATAGCTGCCATTCTGATGGGTGTAGGATGGCATCTCATTGTAGTTTTGATTTGTATTTCCCTGATAGCAAGCGATGTTGACCATTTTTTCATGTGCTTTTTAGCCATTTGTATTTCTTCCTTGGAGAAGTGTCTTTTCAAGTCACTTGCCCATTATTTAAATGCGTTGTTTGTCTTTTTATTTTCAAGGTGTAGGATTTCTTTATATATGCAGCATATTAGGCTCCTATCAGATATATGGTTGCGAAATATTTTCTCCATCGGGTAGGCTGCCTTTTTATTTTCTTAATAACATCCTTTGAGGTGCAGAAGTTTGTTAATTTTGATGAGATCCCATTTCTCTATTTTTGCTCTTGCTGCTGGTGCTTTGGCTGTGAAGTTCATGAAACCATTTCCTATTACAATGTCCTGTAGATGCTTCCCTACATTATCTTCCAAGGTCTTTATGGTTTTGGCTCTTATATTTAGATCTTTGATCCATCTTGATTTGATTTTTGTATAAGGTGTGAAATGTTATTCTTTACTCATTCTTTTGGATATGGATATCCAGTTCTCCAAACACCACTTGTTAAAGAGGCCATTCTCTCCCAAATGAGTGGGCTTCATGGACTTGTCAAATATCAGATGACTGTATATGCGAGGATCTATAACAGAACTCTTAAATCAGTTCCATTACTCAGTAGGTCTATCCTTGTGCCAATACCACGCAGTTTTGTTCACTGTAGCTTTGAAGTATGTTTTTTTTCTTTTTTCATACAACAAACTTTATTTTTAAACAAGTTTTTGATTAAAGAAAAGTTACATCAAAAGTATAAGGGATTCCCATATACCCCACATCATCCTCCTCCCATATTTTCTCCTATTAATAATATCTTTTTTTTTTTATTGTGGGTAAAAATCAAAATTCTCACAATACATACAAATATTTGCAAAATGATATATAAATATATATGCACATATGTGTATTTGCTTACAAAAATGTTATCTATATATATATATACATATATTTTAAGAGGTGCTTAGATTACGCAAAATATTACACGGAACCCACTGGGATTCCCATGTTCCCCACCTCCCACACCTCCCACCACATCCCACACAAACATCTCCCACAAGTGTGGCCCACCACCCTCAATGAACTTACACATCCTGGAGCCTTGCCACCAACCATAGACCACAGTTCACACTGTAGACCACACTCTCTCCCACTCAGTTCTGAGTGGTGTGTGCTGATTTAATATGGCCTACATCCGTTGCCACAACAGTACTCAGGACAACCTCCAACTCCGAAAGAAGCCCCTGTATTTCAACTGCTCATCCTCTCCCTACCCCAAAAGTGTCAAGTGGCCACTGGCTCCACCTCATTGTTATAGTTTCTTGCATTGCTAGAATCACCATATGTGAACAAGAGATTACCATCAAGTCAACTCTAGTCCATAGTTCTTCCCCCAATCCTGAGGGGACTGGGATGGTGATGTCCACTCCAACTCCAAGTGAGAGAGGGCTTATATCCCATGGATATGGTGGGGGGATGATCCTGCCTGCAGATGCAGGCCCTCTCCATTCCCAGGGATGGCCATTGCCCATCGTTGTCTCCTCACCAGGTGACTTGGATGAGTCCATTGAGCTGTAGAGTAGGAGTTGCAGCTCCACCTAGATTTCATGCACACCTGGCACATAGGTAGGTGGGAGCCTCCAGTCTCTGGAAGTATACCTAAAAACTCCAGCATCACATATAGGTTTGAATAGAAGGGACTGGTGAACCATGTGCAGGGAGGAGTTATTTGAGTCTAATTCTGTCACTCTCAGGAGCACAGATTCCAAAATAGAACCCACTGATAAGGCATCAGTCTCTGGGGCTATCCCCCCATATATAGGACCAGGGTGTCTCCGGAGCTCTCAGAAACCCCTCTGAGTGGGGTAATAGGCACTTAGATGTTCTATGAGCTCCTACTGAGGTGTGCGTAAGAGTTACCTCTGGGATGACCTCCCGAATCTCTTTGAAGTCTCTTAGCCACTTGAACTCATTTGTCTTTACCATTTCCCCCTTTTATTCAAGGTCTTTTTCCAGTTGTGTTGCGAGTTGGCACTTGGTATTAATCCCTCGTTGCCAGGGAGGCTCATCCCCGGGAGTCATGTCCCACGTTGGGGGGAAGGTAATGCAATCATATGCTGAGTTTGGCTTAGAGAGAGGCCACATTTGAGCAACAAGGAGGCTCTCAGGTGGCAACCCTTAGGCACCCCACAACTGCAGGCTAAGTCTCATTTACAAGAGCAAAGACTCACAAGGGTAGTCATCAATAAAAAAAAAACACATCAATGGGTCATCCTATTTTGACAGGCACTGTCCCTACACTCAGAGGACTATTGCTGCTCCCTTGGAGACTGTGGCAGATCTCTCCAGGGTAGGAATTCAGATTCCCTTATTTATTGTGTGATTATCCACCCATCGTGACCATGCCCCATCCCCCGATCCTTTGAATGATTTTGTATATCTTTCATGTATATTCTGATGAACCAATCCCCATGAAACCCCCCCAGACCCCCCCCCAATAATCCCCCGCAGTACTCATTGTAACCCTTTTGTGATCCAAATCCTCCATGAACATTTAGTCCATAAAATAATCAAATACACTTACTAGGAAAAAGAAACAAGTGTGATAAGCTTACATGCAAGAGACACACATAAGGAAATTCAGGGGGAAAAAAAAAGAGAAGAAAAAAAAACCAAATAATCAAACAAAGAACAAAACAAAATAAAATATAATTAGTGGATTGGGACATTCAAAAATTTGGCAAAAAAGCAAAGGAAATGCCTTC